>JAPMOB010241152.1:0-98779 GCA_029875015.1 Lepomis gibbosus
AGAGTTTGGAATGTAGCGGTCAAAATGACCGCTTGTGGCAGTTCTAGTAGTTTTGGAATTCTGGCGCTTCTAGTGTTAAGTGGTCACTACAGCTCTGTTCTTGTACTGCAGCTCCCAGAGTTTACTAGTAAAGCCAAAAAGTTTCCTGCTTTCTTTAGTTATGCTGGCTATTGCTACTTATGCTAACTATGCTAATCGTTTTATATTACAAAGAAAACTTCCAAAGACTGTTTGTCAAAAGATTTCCCCCGGTAAAATTGTGTTTAGGAAGGTTTTCATTAGGGCTATGTATGTAAGTATTAATATGTTTTTGGTACAGACCAAAATGTTTCTGAATCAAGTTCTGAAAGTTAGAATCAAATTCTTAGTCAGGTCTGGTTAAAATATACGTTACACAGATATTTCTTAATTTAAGTCTGCTTTAGGTAAACTTATTGTGGCTGCATGTGTTAATACAACATTTAACACTGCTCTGTTTGATCATTTCAGATTGTTTTCTTAAATAAACAAAAAGGGCTTATAAAGTACTAAAACTGCTCAAAGTGCTCAATACAATACTCTAATTATCAGTTTGGTATACTGTAAGTCCTGAAATGTAGGTATCGTATGATGCCATCACAGAAATATTACAAACAACAAGAAATCCTAGACAAGACATAAACAATATACACAATCATATTGTGTTATGTTTATCAGCAATACTGAGAAGCAAAACTGATATACACTTTGGGAATTTTTGGGCATTCAGCCTTAATCACTTAGGCTAACAACAAAATTCATTAATATGGATCCAGCAGAAATCACACTGCTGATACTATGGATTTACAAATTGCTGGTTCAATATTTTATACAGAAATATGGCTCCAAATGATGGTATAGGGGGATTATGCTCTTCCTGGTCTATTGTCTGCTTTTTTCATTGTCTGCCCTGCTGCATGTGCCAGAGAAGCCCATTCAGATGGAGCCCAGTCAGTATGTAGTCCAGTAGCCTCCAGCACGGAGGCATTTCAGCTCCTTCAGGGGGATTTGACCAAGATTTCCTGCCCCTTATTAAATTATAATCTCCCTTCTACCTCTGCGTCTTTCTCCCCTTCTCTCCATTTTGGACAGAAAAATAGGCCTCCCTCTCTGTTTTGCTGCCAACTGATGTGTGTGTTTGTGTGTGCGTGGCACATGCTTGTCTGTGCGCTACGCGTGCATGTATGTGTGAAGCTGTCTTGGCTGCCAGCGGAAGGAGTGTGTGAGATGATTGGCGGGGCACGCATCTGAAGTGGGTCAACAGGGAGACGAAGAGCTAAAGCTTTTGCTTTCTGCTCCCTTTCATTCTTCTCCTCCATCTCTCTGTTTTTGTTCTTTTTTGCCTGTCGTGATGACTTCTTGTCTCCTTCATGGCTTCTTGCGTTCTCTTCCCCTTCTGTTGCTTCAATTTTGATCAAAAGGCGCTTTCCTCTTTTCATTCCCCTTCTCCCAGGCTCTTCACACAAGTTTCCATCTCCCTCCATCACCAGCAGTGGTAAACTTTGACAATGTGTCCTGTAATAGATTAGTGTTTTCATAGAGTGTCAAACTGTGGAATCCTTTCATAGAAACAGACTACAAGAGGACTTTTCTGGGCTTTTCCCTCCTGGAAGTTAGCCCCAGTTGCGTGCAGCTCGGGACTTTTTCCAGTTCTGGCAAAAGAGAATGGAACAATTGATGGTGTGCGATTGTTCCGGGTTTAGTCGACTTATTTCAGCGCCCCAGAGCATTTCTCACCTTCAGATCGCTGAATCGTAAATAGACCCATGCACACACTCTCCACATGGGCTTGGTTCCTTGCCACAGCCAGCTTTGCCTTTGGATGAACTGCCACCATGAATATCTTGACACCCAGTCAGGAAATAATGAACCTGTTTTCAAAAAAGCTCACTGCGAAACTAGTTATAAGGAAAATTATGATTCATTCACGTGGTGGCTTGTTTTGAACTCTCTTCTTTGTCTCACTTTTGTCAGTTTTTGGTGTGTTCCCTGGCCTGTATGTCTACTGCACATTTCAGAGGCCCCGTTCTGGCAGATGCAAAGCCACCCACCCAGTGAAGGGAACAAGGTAACAGCTACTTGGAGACTTGGAGACATGGCACAGAAACACAAGACATAACACAGACCAAGCCCAACCCAGTCCATTAGAGCCCTACAAAGTCCTGGATCCAATCCCTGATCCTGCACAACAACATACTATACAGCTACTGAACAACTGTCCCTTCTTTGCAACAATATCCAGGCACATCAAGCTTATATTTGGAATATCTCCAAATGCCAAAGCTGAGTAATTTCTTAGCCGTTACAAATAAAAAAATGTGTGACAATGTGTAGGGAATCGTTTCAACAGTGTGTTTATGTACTGTAACATAGAGCATGCCCAACTATCTTACCACCTACAGCTAGTTACATCTTTTATGGGGTTACAGATTACCAAGAATCCCAGTTTGGGACTAGAATATTTGTGCAGGAGACAACGTTTAAAGCATAGAATGTATGGTTTATAGAACGGGAACTGTCCTGCTTGTGGTTTGGGGAAGGATACACAGGCAACCCCAGCTAAACTTGCATTACATTTCTGTCATGTTATGATTCCTCATCAAGTCCTATACTTTTGAAGATACAAACATTAAAACATAAATCTAACCACTGTCTTGTCTGTCCAATTACACTTTTCAGAGGTAAGTATGTGAATCATCGAAGGGTTGTGTTATAGGCTTAGGATTTACCTAGGATATGTTAGCATTAGTGTTTTAGCCATGATATTTGCAGCCTTTATATGCATATAACACCTTTACTGGGTTTTACACCTTTACAAGGGATATGGAGCTTTCAAACAACTTAAGGTCTTCTGGTAATGCCAGAAGTTCACCGGTTGGTTCATCGGTTCAGTGGTTCATTCCAGCGAACTAGCTGATAAAATCTACCAGCTCTATTGTTACCTACTTAATGTAGGCTACTGTGCTGGAAAGTGATGCATCAATTTTACTTCCTGTTGCCCCGCTCACTCCTTCTTTCTCCCATTTTCTCTTTTCTGTTCTTCTCCCCAGACATTTACTGTTATGTTAATTATCATTATATATAATCAGTCTAATCAAGAATAACGGAGCCTTGAATGTGTGTCAGTACCAGTGGTCTCAACAGCGGGGCAAGAAACCTGCCTTGCTTGGTCAGGCCTTGGCAGCACACAATCAAAGTATTCACACCAGCAATGAGTGGTGCAGAGAGGGGAGACTGACGGAGGAGAGAATGCGAGGAAAGGGAGGGGGAGAGAAAAGAGCTGAAGCAGGGAAAGCCAGAGTGATCGTTCTGATTTACAGGAGATTATATTATATTATAACAAACTATTCCCTTTATGGTTATATATTCCAATCCATAAATCTCTATCTTTGTGTTGAGCTATACAAAGCCAGTAATGTTAGCTTTTGAGAGTGGTGATGTGTTCTTTCAGTGACTTGTCCACGTAATTCTGTGGAAAGGTGGAAGCAGATTGCCCTTAATGAGATTATTTTTTTTACTCTTTCCTTTCGATTACCTAATCAGTCGCTCGGATTGAGTTTAGTGCAGTGACGGGTCAGCCGGAAAGGTATAGCTGTGTCTGTCTGCCTGCAGACTCTCATGTTCTTTCGCTCTCAGCTCCCCTGTAACAGGCTTTTTGGCAGGTCAGGGGTTTGTCTGGGTGTTTTGCAGACTTTCAGTCCAACTCCCTTGGCTACAGCCTGATCTCTAATGCTTCACAAAAAGATGAGGTGATAGAGCATGAATCGGGAAAGCAGCAGGGAGCCACACTGGCTAATATATAGTAATTGGAAGAGCAAGTAAGGTTCCCTTTTAAAACTCACACGCAACTGGACGTGTGAGGTCCTACAGGTTAATAATTCTGTGACTAATTAGCCTCGCTTTGACTACTTTACCCATTGTCCTAGTACACACATACATTTTCACCCCCCAATTTCATGATTAGCACGTCTGCTTTTGCTCTTAGATAAGTCCCCTGGGGTATTAAATAGTTCCTCAGAAAGAAGTCATAAAAAATGAAAACCCTCTGTTTGACCTCTCCACTCCTTTCTACTTCCCATTTTCTTCTCAACCTGTTTCACTCCCCACTCTTTCTACCACCTACACCCTCCATTTCCTTTAACTCTCTCTTAATTCCCTCCATCAGCACAAAAGCACCCAACCAACTCTCAGCCCTTTTCTCACCCACTTCAACCTTCAGAGATGTTAGGAAAACACAGCTCTGTTACACAGGTACCATTTCCTGAATTGATGAGGCTCTTCCCTTCTACATCACCAACTCAGTGTTTTATAAGGTTTTTTTTCTCCCCCGAAGCAAAGTGAGGCCCTTTTCAATCCTGTCTTTAGTTCACACATGGTACATTTTTGGACTGTCTCTTCTATTTTCCTTCTTCCCATAAATATTAAGAAGGATACACCTGAAAACCCATCAGCTATGCAGTTGTAAGGGGTCTTCAGGTTGCAAAAGTGGACAACAAGCAAGACAGATGACAGACATGGGCAGTCGTGACACATTCACAAGAAACAGGGATGTGATTGTATGTGCATGCATCTGTGCTTGAGCAGGCAAGCCTTTGGTAACCTCTGCAGTGCAGATATACAATATATCATCATTATTGCCACCCAGAGAGAGAAAGACAGATGAGGTCTGAGTGTCAGTGCCCTCCTGAGAGCAAGTCAGGCTGGATGAAGAAACTCCCTTTCCATCATTTTCTGTCTGTCCTTTGATACATTATATAGTGTTTTACGAGTTAACAACCTCACCACATTACAGTGGTATAAATTACATGGCCAAAGTATATGGACACCCAAACATTGCACCCATATGTGATTGTTTAAAATTACATCACCTGCTCTAACGGCCTCTAATCTTCTGCTAAGGTTTTCTATGAGATTATGGAACCTGGCTCCAGAGGTTTGCTCCTATTCAGTCACAAAAGCATTAATTAGGTCGGGCTGTGATGCTAGGTGCTAAGGTCTGGCTTTCAGTCGACGATCCAGTTCATTGCAAAGTTTTTTTGTTTATTAGATGACGCAACACGTAACATCTTGGTGGGAATTGTTGTGCTTCTATAAATAACATCACAGAGTACGGTCTAGACCTGCTCTTTTATGAAAAGCGCTGTGCGATAACTGTTGTTGTGATTTGGCGCTATCTAAATAAAATTGAATTGAATTGAATTGTTTGTCAACCATTGTGTTTGCAAAACCTCTGAAACTAAGTGAGAGCATGCTCCAGGAGGGGGGCTGTGCAGCAGCGGCTGTTTTTTTTTGACACAGGAGCGGTGGATTCTTGCAAATGGCATTAGGCGCCATCATTTTTTTATGTTTCATGTACTACTATACAGTTTTAGCAAATATGACAAAAAGTTATTTTAAAGAATTCCTTAATGCTGATTTAAGTAATTTATCAAGAAAAAATGTAGAACCATCCCTGATTGAACAAAACACCTGGGACTTTAGAAACTTTGGATGGATATTATTGTCCATATCATCTGACATTATAGGCCAAACAATTAATTGATGTATTGAGAAAGTAAGTAAGTCATAGTAAAAGACAAATAAAACTGCTAGTTGAAGCACTTGTTGCATTTCCTTTTATTGGAACTACAAGGCCTAACTCACATTATGATGAGGTGGTGTAGAAGAGCCAATTTTCTTTTGAAAAATCTGGAAAATCTGGTGTATATTAGCGAGTTAATATACTTTATAGTATATTTGGGTGTTAGTAAATGTGTACTCACAAACGTATATGCATTGGCATGTTACAGTACAGTACCAGTGTGTAAGATTTATGGGGATGTGTCGGCAGAATATGACAAAGACAAATACAATATTCATAAGACTTTTTCAGTAGTGTATAATTACCTAAAAAAAAGTATTGTGTTGTTGTTACCAAAGAATGAGCCCTTGATGTCCACAGAGAGAGCAGGTCCTCTTCCATGGAGTCCATGTTGCACTGCCATGTTTCTACAGAATCCCACAACGTACAAACCAAACACTGGTTCTAAAGAGAGAGAGGCTATTGCATTTTTCGTGACATTCGCAGACAGCATAGGTTCTTTGACAGAGTAGAAAGGGGAGGTTGAGGTGAGGGGTATTCGGTTGGTGAAAATCTGCAAGCTCACCGCTAGATGCCACCAAATCCTACACACTGGGCCTTTAATGTCTCATATATGCATTAGCTATGTGGCCATTCTCATACACACACATGGAAACCTTATATGAACAGCCATACTGTTTCCCCAGTGCTTATTTGTACAGTGTTGAGTAATACAGGGTGCATTCAAAGCTGCCAAAAAAGCTGACCGCTACTCAAATATGACGCAGTGAACTGATACCGGAAAGGCGTAATGGCCCAGGTGCTACTCAGGCTGAAGGAGGGATTACCTCATTCAAAAGAAAGTGATTCTCTAAATAAAACCATACACACTCAATTTCCTCTCCCCATCATACACACACACACACAAACACACACACACACACACACACACACACCAGATGAAGTAAAAGTTGTGTGGCTCAACAGCATGTTGTGTAAATGCTGTGTTAACTTTCTCCACTCTCTGTCTTTCCCTCATTCTCTTTTAGAACAAGGCACACTAACAGATCAATGGTCAATGGAGCTCTGTGTTGCCTGGAAGCAATGATACCTTAGCAATGTTTGGGCCTGTTTGCGTAAGCTTTAAGAGTTAGCTTAATGTTTGCAGGTGCATGTCTTTTTACTGCAAATCTGTAAAATCCGTTAATACTCATATGTCTAGACTACAGATTGAATAATAAACCACAGATGTATAAATTTAATTTATTTTTAGTGTTCTTCCTCTCTAGTGCTTGAAATTCATTCTTGCTGTAAAGGGGAAGTTTCCAGCATTTGCCTGTGGAATGAGAATTTGGTAAAGGAAGATGGCTGTGGGTGAATAACAGCTGACCACCCATGTGGGTTCATGGTAATAGTCAGGAATGGTAATGGTCATGGTGGTGGTTAAGGTTTTTCAGAATTGGATGAATCAGCTAAAATATGTGGTCAGGTTTTAAGTGCAGTTCTCTGCAAGACATGTGGTTGTAACCAAACTGTCTAACGACTGTGGACCTCGGTTGTTCTTGAACCGTTCGGTGTTTCTTTAAAAGCTAGCATTATGCGGTACATGATGTTCAGGTGATGATCCCTCCACTCAAGGAGCGGCTCAAATGTTGACCACAAGAACAACCACCTCCACTTCCCTCCATGACACAGAATCCCCACACTTGGTGCTCTATAATCTCTCTGTGGCACGTAGTTTAGGAAATGTTTGGCAGTTTGGATCCACACATGTACCACTCAAGGGAAGTGGAGGCAGAGCACCTCCAACCTCACCTCCCCGGCGCTGTTGATTTCATTAGCGGGTAGACGGAGCAGTTAGGGAAGTGTGTGCTTGGCTTGCGCTCAGCCGCGCTGTCTGTGTCTCTTCTGCCTGTCTGAGCAGGCCACTTGAGATGCTGCTGAGTTTCGGTTTGGAGGCTGTTGAGTCTGCTTTGGCGGCCCAAAGGCTTTTGCAGATTACCATTTCTGCTCTGTTAAAATGGCATCCAACACGTTCAAGCTTCAGATTTGGTTTGTGTTCGTGGCTCCGATTACCAGGTGGTTTTGGAGACAGATCTGTGAGGTGTGCTGTATGTAGGAATGGTGGGATGTCTGTGTTTGACGTATAGGCACGGATGCATTTCAGCATCCGTGCCTCTGTTTTGAAGAGCATTTCCGTTTGGAAAGACAGAGATATCCTGATTGTCCTTGTTTTGAACTCCTGATCCTTAACGGAGTGTTTTATTATTGAGTATTTAACAAAATACAATCCAGTAATTGTGTTTTGGATGTCCCCCCTTATATTAGAGCAGCTCAGCATGCTTATGCTACAGTAACATTTCTTGTAAATATAGTGACGTTTGTAAAGCAATTTAAATAAATTTGACAGCAGAGCAGCCTTTTAAGAAACGTTCATGTCGGGCTGAATTTGATGATTCCTATATCATGTATAGTGTGCTGTTGTAGTTTGTATAACATCTGTGCAGAGTTTCTTTGTGGATTTGCTGTAGAACTGAAAAAGATGCAAAACGACTACAAAGAAGCTAAAAAAACTTCTTAAAAGTGATACAAAAAGACTACAATGACATACACAAAAGAGACACAAGGCAGCCACAAAGACATGAAAAAACGAGATGCAAAATGACCAAAAATAGATTAGAAAACAACTACAAAGACAAACGAAATGATTACAATGAGGTGCCAAATGACCATAGAGAGATTGTCTTTCAGTCTGGGTGCCTGCTTTGCTTCTATGATGAAGAAGTGGGGGCCTTTTACATGCCTGTGCCCAGGGCTCCATTTTCTCATAATCTGTCCATGGATGTGGTTTTCAGACATAGCACTGGAACAGCAAAGTAATGACTATGAGAATGTCATGATGGAGTTGGCGGTGCCCTTTTACACCCGAGGGGCAGACTCTCCCTTATTTCCTCATTAATTATATATTCTCATTATTTTTCTGTTCTGCTGTTTCTCTCTTTGTGTATTTTTGGATCTGTTACTGTAACGTGTGCTGTGATTTCTTTTTTCTGCTCAATCTGTTTTATATAAAGTGTCACTCGACCTGCCAGACAAGGCTCTTTCGCTGTAACTTTGGATGCTGCTCATGTTTAGTGACTGAGGGAGGCTTTGATTCACCATTAGCTCCTCTCTCCTCTCAAACTGGGGTTTTGTTATGGTTTGTTTTGAATGGAGCGATTTTTATGTGAAAATGGGGGGAAGTTAACGAGTTTGAGTATTTTCAAGACACCCTGCGTAACCACTGTGTTCTCATGCATACTAAGTGTGTGTTTTGTTTTGTGGGTGTTCCTGTGTTCGAGAGCATGTACGACTCTCGGCCCAGCAGTGGCTCATGGTGGGCAGCCAGAGAGGATTGCGTGCAATTTTTTAACAACGTCTGCTGAGCTTTTCAGCAAAAACATTTGATAAACACATTGTGGAGGTCTGTGTCTGATCCCTGTTCATGCGCAGCCTCTGTGTTTGAGTGCACGCCGCTCTGGTTCTTCAGAGACTTTGACGCCTGCAGAATGGTGGGCATCCAGAGCCGCCTGTTAAATTACATCTGCACCAAAACCACAGACCTCCATACCAGACGAGCTTCCCTTCCAGCCAGCCAGCAAGTCAGCCAGCGACCAAACATTGCCCTACCAAGACTACTACTTTCTTTCTCCTGTTTATTTGTTTTAACATCTTTGTCTTTGCTGTCTTCATATTTCATAGATTAAGGCCTTGTGTGAAAATGTGAAATGTCATCTTGGCAAAGACTCCAACTACACATGGCACCATAAACAAGCACAAACAGATAATGCAGACACACACACACACACACACACACACACACACACACACACACTTATGACTAATCGCAATGACTAAAATCTAGCTCAGAAACCAAGAGAAACACTGCCTAGCTATGTGGTTGCTAAACAATCACAGACTACGGCAAAGGGCAAAGCTGTAAAACAGACCTGATCTCTGCACACATGGTGGCAATGAACACACCTTTTTTTAAGTACTTGTGTGTTGAAGTCCCAGATTTCTCCCAATCCCCTGCTCCCATTTAACAGCAGTGTATAATTTGATGTCATTTTCAAATTAGAAAATGTCAACTCATGATTGTGTAACTGCCTTGGCTCACTGTAAACTTTCAGAGCAAACTCTCCTCAGATGCAAATGATACTTTTATGTCTTCAGACCTGCAAACAGATTGAGGTCTTGACCTAGCTTGATGATATGAGGAGCAAGAGACCTACTGCAGCATGTCTAAAGACTCAGGGTCCAAGGGGCTGGAGAGCAGGACTTAATGCTGCTTTATATTAATAATCATCAATTAAATTAAATTTGCCATGCCATTAGTCATGAAGTGTATCTCTCTTTTGCCACCTATTCCTGCTACTGGTGTGACTTTGTTGTCTCATAAATGAGAACAATTCCTGCAATTGTAGTCTGCAGTTTTTCACATCTATGCACCATTTTCTCTCATCCCAATTTCATTGTGTAATATAAGAGTCACAGTTTTTGGCAATTAAGCATGAGCAGGCTGAACCAGAGATTACACTTTTCACCCCACATTATCACAAAATAACTCCCGACAAGTCATCGGTCCAAAGAGAGCTGACAAAAAAGGCTCACAGGAGAGTCTGAGTGGAATTTTGTGACAGTTGCACGAATCATTTCACCAGTGAAAGCCTGTCCTGTTACTCACTTATTATACGCAAACACATTAACTATCCTCTGGTGGTTTCCTGTTTGCACCTGACCATGGTTGTGAAAATATTGAGCAGAGGAGGATGTGGTAATTTCTTCCAACCAGTCTGCCTGTCACAGTTTCATAAGCCACATACTATACTTACAAGTCACTGAACATGCTTACATCTTGTGTTTGTACATATAACATTAGTGGGACCATTCTAGTATAACTTATCCTTTACCAGTGCTAGAGATATTGTCTGTCTTTAATAAATAAGTGCATAGCTGCACATGACTTCATGTATTCTTCAGTAGATGTCAGTATATCTGGACATTAATATCTTCTTCTTCTAAGCGAGGAACATGTTTCCTTGGCTTCCTTGCTTTCTTTTGGCTGAAATGTCTGTGTTTGGCTTGGACAGGACATACTATGCTTGTACATGATGTAAAAACAGATCTCCTTCACAGTAAAAGAGATTTGCTTGTAGTAGATTCCTTCATCCATTTCAGCCACAGGGTTCCACAAATGTTTGTGTGGTGTTTTATATAGTATGATGAGATGCAGTAAATCATAGTGGCAAAGGTTACAAGGGGCAAACCAGTATGGTTTGATAACTCATCATAACTGTGCGTGTAAATGCCACCTCTGCTTTATCCTATCATACTCTTGTGCTGGTCGTTGATTTAGCAGACAGCTAAAAATGATTACATTGCTATTTTGTATTGCCTTGTTGTGAACTCCAATCCAAAAACTAAATAAACATTTTTTTTAGCATATTAACAAATATTGTCTCCTTCTCCTCTTCTGTTTATATCTCCAGTTCTTTGTGTGTGACGTCTGAATCCTGAGAAGCTGGTGACAATGCTGTTGGCTCCTGTCTGTGTGCTACTGATGCTGGGGGCACGTGCTCTTGCTGGAGGCTATGCCCCTATACCCCACATGAAATACATGCAGCCCATGATGAAAGGGCCTATTGGACCGCCATTCAGAGAGGGCAAGGGACACTATGTTGGTGAGTAATCCTTGTGGGTGTAGTATATGCAAGTCTCTTTTACTATTATGTCTTACTCTGCTGTGCATAAGGTATTGGTATTTTCACTCTTTAGCAACAGTCCAGTGCAGCACCTACTAAGGCATTTAAGAGAGAACATACTTCAATGGAAGCACTGGTAACAGTAAGTTTGAACTGATTCAATATCAGTTGCTGACTCAAAGTTATTTTCAGTAGACAATATATTCCGTTTGCAGAATCTTGTGATTCCCTTTGCAGAATCAGAATTTGTACTTTTCCCAATTATCTGTGAGCATGGTTTGGATCATGTGCATCAACATCCAAAACTACACAGTAAAGAACAGAGACATGCACATAAAAATAACTTCCAATGAACATAGGAGGAGTCTCCAATATTTTAAGATGTGATTGATATGAAGACCCTCCCAGTAAGGTCAGACTAAAGCCAGTTGGCAGGTCCTTGGTTGGGGCCCAATGGAGGCCTGATTACACACTGTTTGCTAAGCTTCACTGGGCCAGTTGTTCCTCCTGCCATCTGGATGCTGTTACCCCAGTGTTTATCACATATTCTTCAGCTGTGGGGTGAAGGAGAGAGTGTGAAGCAAATAAAAATAGATTAAATAAAAGGCTCAGGGAAGGGAACTGGGAAAGGGAAGGGGTGATTATCACCCTGAAAAAATGTGCATGCTGTCATCATTATCAAATTTGACTCTAACTACCAATACAACTTCTAGATTATATGAAATGTGCCTTGCATTATCAGAGGCCCCTTCTTCAAAGCAAATGAGAGGGACATTTTCCTTTCAGTACCATATTATGATGTTCGACAAGAAAATACTCCAGGATTCAGATCAAATTAAGCGTTGAAATTGTTCCTTTAAATCCCTCACCGACACATCAAAGTTTTGCTAAAATAAGTTATGCTTTCTATAAATGGGATTTCAAAGTGTGGCAGAAATAAGATTTCAAGGCTGAGACAAATGCGCCTGTGGCTCACTTAAATGCAATGCCTCTACTGCCACTCAGTGGTCATATGTCCCCATTGCAACATCATTTGGAAGAATCGATCAAGTGTTAATTAATCATTTTCTTGGCAACAATTATCATAAGATAATACTGTATCAGGTGTAGTATTAAAATCTATAGTTAACTTTCAAGAAATGTAGATAAAAAATGGCCCTGTTGTTGTACAAAATAGATAAAGGTATAAATAAATTGTATTGCACTATTGATATCAAACAACACAGCTACAAAATCTCACAATCACATATAGAGTGTAATAACTTGAGTACTCTTGTTTTTATGGATCAGTGAAGACAATGTGGTCATTAAAGATGTTCAGGTAAAGGGAAAGGTTAAATACTATATAATTATACCTACAAATTTGTCAAATGCAAAAGACATTTAATGTAGAAAAAGACTACTACTCATATATACAGGTTTTCAAGCTGTGCTAGCTTTCACATTCAACGTTTGATGCAAAGTTTTCTAAAACTGCAATTTTGCTTCACACAAGCATTCATGAGCTGTGGCTTATGTGTCACTGTTAGCAAGACAGGAGTCAGTCCCTCAGCATTGTGACTGCCCTCCCGTTTGCTTCGGTACCTCCTTTCCTTGGGTTTGCTCTTATAGGAGCAGATTTCAATACATTTCTTGACTTTGTCCAGCATGTATTTCAAAGCGCAACTTAAGTCTTTGAGTACTGGAGAGCATCACAGCAAGTAATGAAGAAGCTATTATATTTTCTCAAGTGTGAAGCACCTTATTTGTTCAATCTGGGTGATATATTAAGGTCTGCAGTAGGGCTGCTAAACAAACAAAAGTGGGTTTATACACCTCTGAACACCATGTTTTTTTGTGGATCTTTGAAAATCAAATAAACAACCTTGCTATTGTAAGAGCCACTAGTGGTGTAATAATTTAATTTGACCCAAGAGTGCCACCCTTACTGATATAGACAAAGCTCTATTGTAAAAAACCTGTACAGTATGGTAAAAAGGTCAAATTTAAACCTGAAAATTCAGGCAGTAAGCAAAGCTGGGAAACTGGGGGCTTGGTCACAACTTCAACCTCATTGTCTGACGTGTTTTTCACCCTGTGGGACTTTACTAGTGTTGCTGCATCCTAAAGTTTTAGCTATAAAGTTGGCGGGTAATAGAAATCCGATCTGAATTTCTTTGCATTCTTGATACAATGAAAGGGAAAGGGTTTCCCCCTACCAAATTTATTGCTGGTGAACTGTTGGATGGTGATGGAGCATTGAACACATGCGTTTGGTTCGAATCCACTGTGAGACACCAATGTGCCCATGAGCACAACACTTAAACCCTAGTTGCTCCAGAGGCATGTGACCTCTGACATATATAGCAATTGTAAGTCACTTTAGATAAAAGCGCCAGCTAAATGAATAAACAGGTGTTTGCTACAGGTGTTTGCGAAGCCATGGATCCCATAATTGATTTGGCGCTATATAAATAAAATTGAATTGAATTGAATTGAATTAAATAATGTTTTCTAGGGATATTTTAAAAATATCCACAGAAATTATTCACACTCCTAAAGAAATAAACAGGTTTGGATTGTCTTCATAACTGAATCTTAGCTTTCAGTAGGGTATAGCTGGATAACATGGTGGTTGGTTCCTTTATACACTGCGATTTTACTTGACAAAGAGATCCATCAGGCGCTATACATGTTAAAATATGGATGCCAGACATGTATGTTTTATTATAAAAAGAATACAAGGCAAGCTGCCCTCTGGCCACCTGACCTACCAAGAAAAGTAATATAGTGTGTACAGGCAAAGTGTTGCTGAGACAAGCCAGTGTGTTGTTGTTCCAACACACCAGGTGAAATTGGTTTGGAGTGATTGCAGTGTTCTGCAGACCAAGCTTGTTTTTCTGCTCCTTGTGGCCAGGCTTTGTTCAGCATCACTCTTCTAGGAATTAATAATGAGACAGTTTTTGACATGTGAAGTACTTCTTCAACCTAGTTCCCTCTGACAATCAAAAAAATTGCATTTTTTTCTGTCATTTTATAGACACTCTCAAATCCAGTAGTAAGCTGGAAAACAGAAAACTCAGGATCACATACAGTAGAGCACTGTTTTATATAGATTGGATATGAACAAAAGGATGGATTGGAGACCTGTCCAGAATATACTCTGCCTGCCACTCAGTCTGTGCTAGGATAGGCTTTAGCCATGCAAGACACTGAACAAGCAGAAAACTAATTGACTAATGACCAAAATAGTAAAAATACAATGGCAAATATCATCAGGTCACAAAAAGATATAAAAGTGAAATCATAGGACTCTTTCCAACAGACTAGATGCTTTCTGACATTATGTTTTCAAATTCAAGATATCTTCAATTTATTTTAAATTCCCAGATTGTAATTTCACACATTTCTTGTGTGTAGCTGCTTAATTCATGATGTCATCTTTTTTTCTCCTTCCTTCTTCCTCCCACTGTTGTATTTCCTTTACAATGGACAGGTACTCGGACATCCCCAGGTGTATTTTGGGTATGCTGAGCTCACTACAGGACTGCTTCACCAACAAAAAAAATGGATGTCTAATAATTTTCTACAACTTAATTCCAACAAAACAGATATCCTAATTATTTGTCCTCAACAAATCTTCAATCAAATTCTGCCCTCTACTGGCGACCTGCTTCAACATGTGAGGGCTGTTTCAAGAAATCTTGGCGTTCTGTTCGATAGCAATTTGTGTTTTGAACATCATGTTTCTAAGCTTGTCTAACTTTTCCCACTTAAATACAAAAATAAGACCTATCCTAAATCTTACACATGCAGAAACTGCTGCTGCTGTATCTATATTGACAATACTATTTCAAAACTTCAATGACTTACCAAAAAAACAAAATTTGTACTTTGGCACATTATCTGCTGTGACAATACACAAAAATAGACATGTTAATAGATTATATTTATCAATAAACAAAATACAAAGTGACTGAACAGAAGAGAAACCTAAATCAAATCAAATCAATATTTGTTGTGAACACACTTTGCCTTCAAAACAGCAAAAGTTCTTCTAGGTACACTTGCACATAGTTTTTGAAGGAACTTGGCAGGTAGGTTGGTCCAAACATTTTGAACAACTACCCACTTCTTCTTTGTGAATTTAAGGAGCACCAATAGCTTCTCCCACTTCATGTAGCCTAACCCCAGACAGATTCAGTGATTTTGAGATCAGGGCTCTGCGGGGGCTATACCATCACTTTCATAACTCTTTGTTTTTCTTTACACTGAAGATAGTTCTTAATGACTTTCCGTGTATGTTTGGGTTTTTTGTCATGCTGCAGAATAAATTTGGGGCCAATCAGATGCATCCCTGATGGTATTCATAATGAATCAGTATCTGTCTGTAGCCTACTTCTCGGCAGCCGAAGATCATTCATTATGACCAACTCTGTTTGCAGAAATGCTGCCCCAAACTTTCAAGCAACCTCCACCATGCTTCACTGTTGTCTGCAGATACTCATTGTTGCACTCTCCAGCCCTTCTGCTACAGCCTAATATTCCAATTTTGAAACATGCAGCTATTTATCTGCACCCCAGTTCCTGTGTTTCTATGCATAGTTAAGTTACGTGGCTTTTTGGCTGCAAGTCTTCCGTGAAGACTGTCAGATTAAACCTCTCCTGACAGTAGATGGGTGTACCAGGGTCCCACTGTTTTCTGCCATTTATGCGCCTTGCTGGACATCTTCTGATTGTGAAGGGAAGTGAGCATGATGTGGCTTTCATATGCTACAAGTTTATTTGGCTGACCACTGCGTCTACTGTCCTCAACTTTGCCAATTTCTTTGTGCTTCTTCAAAAGAGCTTGGACAACACATCTGGAAATCCCTGTCTGCCTAGACATTTCTGCCTGGGAGTGACCTTGCTGATGCAATATAACTACCTTGTGTCTTGTTGCTGAGCTCAGTCTTGCCATGGTGTATGCCACATGACAGTATTTAGAAACCTTACCTTGTTAGCTGAGTTTGGCTGTTCCTCACCCAGTTATATTTTGTTACAGTGACAAGGGCAAAACATAAATGTACCATTGTGGCTATGGGACTTTTTTACTTTCTTCATGGCCACCGCACTTAAGGGACTGACTGGCAAGGTGGTCATTTTCAAATAATGAACTGACTGTTTTGTTTTTTATCAAAAGTTTCAAACAAATACAGGCGCGATAAAAGTCTATTCATTTAATTAGGATGTGAGTAGGCACCCTATGCACATTTCAAAAGGTTACTTTCCCAAAAAAAAGACACAAAAGAGGAGGGAAGGGAAGACTAAATCATGGTTACACGAGGGTTGACTCACTAGAGATTATAGTCAGTGTGAAAAGTTTATCTACATTTGAATACGTAATTGAAAGCAATCCATGAGAGCCATACTGCATATTCCATTATATTTTTACATTTTCAATTGTCACCTGCCAACTGAATTTTGTGTTTGAAGTGTTTAATGCTCAAAATTATCTTGGTTACCCAGACCTTCCACATAATATGTGTCCCCTCCAACGATGAAAAAAAACCTATGGCCTTTGAATTTGATCAGTTATTTTAAAAAATGCATCTGAAATAAATTGCTTACCCCAGAGACAGGAGGTGTATACCATTTCATTCCATTGGTGGATCATCATCTTTGTTATAGGGCATTTTTGGTTACAGCCTTTTGAACTGTTTTCTACTTCTTTATTTGTTCTTAAATTCATTATTATTCTAATGACATTATCATCTTCTCTTTTTCTAGATATGCCACCCATGATGGAAGTGAAGGGGGAACCAGGCCCCCAAGGGAAACCTGGACCAAGAGGCCCCCCTGGTCCTGCAGGACCTCCAGGAAAACCTGGGCTGGGCAAGCCAGGTCTCAATGGCCAGCCAGGCCCTCAGGGGCCTTCTGGTTTTCCAGGAATTGGTAAGCCTGGACTTCCAGGTCTCCCAGGAAAGATTGGGCCAAAGGGGATGCAGGGACTTAATGGCGAGGTTGGCCCTCGTGGTGAACCAGGTCCCAGAGGTCTTCCAGGGCAGCCTGGCCTCCCTGGCCCAGCTGGCCTGTCTCTGAATGGGAAACCTGGGCTTCCAGGTATCAGAGGCCCCCCTGGAGCTCGGGGAGAACCAGGACTAAAGGGTGTAGCTGGCCAACCGGGTGAGCGTGGGCTTAAGGGAGAAAATGGAAATGGGAATCCAGGGCCTCCAGGTCTAAGGGGTTCTCCTGGGTTGAAAGGCAATGCAGGACCACCTGGTCTTCCAGGTATAGGCAAGCCAGGACCAAAAGGTTTGCCTGGGCTTCCAGGATTTAAAGGTGATCAAGGACTCCCAGGGGATCGAGGAGAACCAGGAGAGGCTGGGGCACCAGGTCTACAAGGTCTGCCAGGGCCAGTTGGGTTAGGGAAGCCTGGGCTGGACGGACTGCCCGGAGCACCAGGTCCACTAGGTCCAAAAGGTGAGGCAGGGCCCAGGGGTTCTCCTGGATTTCCTGGGACTCCTGGCTATGGAAAACCTGGTCTAAGTGGGCCAAAAGGAGAAAAGGGTCATGGTGGGTTGCCTGGGCTCCCAGGAGACAAAGGAGAACAAGGAATGGTGGGCCTAATTGGGGAACCAGGCCTTGATGGACAACCAGGACCACCAGGACTTCAAGGCCCTATGGGACTCCCAGGAAAACATGGAATGCCAGGACAGAAGGGAGAGCTGGGACCCCAGGGCCCTCCAGGACTGCCTGGCCTCAGAGGTGACCAAGGCCCGAGTGGATCCTCTGGAAAACCTGGCATCCCTGGGGAAAAAGGCATCCCTGGGCCTAATGGTCCAATTGGAAAACCTGGACCCAAAGGTGAGGCAGGGCATACTGGTCTCCCGGGGAGTCCAGGGCTGGCAGGTGTTCAAGGGCCAAAAGGAGAGACCGGATTTATAGGGACTCCAGGTCCAAGGGGCCAGTCAGGCATTCCTGGTCTTCAGGGGCCTATGGGTCCAATGGGGCCACAAGGTGTCCCTGGCCCAAAGGGTGAACCTGGACTTCCAGGGCCTCAAGGACTGGGTAAGGTGGGAGAGAAAGGAGCCATAGGTCCCCAAGGTCCTCCTGGGAAACCGGGACCTGCTGGGCTTAATGGTAACTCCGGTCCTCCAGGGCCTCCAGGGCCCCCTGGTCCTCCGGGAAATGGCCAAACAGTTGTTGCAGGGCCAACAGATTCACAGTTGGAAGGAGATGAAGTACCAGGGGACAGGAAGGGGCCTGCATACAGTCAAGTTCTCTCTGCCTCTGTGGCACCAGCCTTCACGGCCATCCTCACCACACCTTTCCCTCCCTCTGCCATGCCAATCAAATTTGACAGGACCCTGTACAACGGGCAAAATGCCTACAGCTCTGCTACTGGCATGTTCACTGCTCCTTTATCTGGTGTCTACTACTTTGCATACCACATGCATGTAAAGGGAACTAGCCTCTGGGTGGCACTGTACAAGAACAATGTACCAGCCACCTACACCTATGATGAATACAAGAAAGGCTACATGGACCAGGCGTCCGGTAGTGCTGTCCTAGAGCTAAAGGAGGGTGACCAGGTATGGGTCCAAATGCCCTCAGATCAGGCAAATGGCCTATATTCTACCGAGTACATCCACTCCTCCTTCTCAGGATTCCTGCTTTGTCCCACATAACCTGTCCCGTCCTTTCATTCAAACATGTTTCTGTATTGGCACCTCAGAACAGCCCTACACCTAAAATACCTGCAGCCATAATAGAAACACAAAACCCATAGGATTCTCAATAGTATTGGCGTCATGTTTATCAGTCTCACTCTCAAAAATATCAGTGAAAGAAAAAAACAAACTTTGTGAATGAAATATGGAAAGTTTTAAAAAGGCAGAGGAAGGAATTTCATACTGTGTTCTTTGTTTCAATGTCCTTCAAATGTGCCTTCTGGGTTGTATTTTATGTTGGTGTTTTTTAGCTTATATTATTTTAATTATTATATTGTCATAATTTTATTGTTATTATTTGGTCTTTGTCATCATTGTTGTTTATTGTTTATTGGATTCAGTCTATTAAGTGCCTTACTTTGAAATGTGCTAGTAACAGACCTTCCCGTGTGACTGCACATCCTGCCCTTATGCTCTGACAACACAAGGACAACATCACCAGACCCTGGGGGGTGATTGGTTCCTCTGGCTGCAGTCACGTCCCCCTTGTATTCTTATTTAAACCGTGAATGGCAATACTGACCAACAAGAGTAACAATACAAAATAGAAAATGTAAACAAACTATAGAAAGACAAGGCATTTGGTGCTGTAATACCATAACTTTTCACAATTGCTATGTTTGAATTATTAATGGGATTTTTTTTGTTGTTTTTAGAGTGAGATATATCTTTTGAAAGTTAGTTGGCAAAGGCATCTATTGGGTGCGTATTTCTCTGCTTCTTTCTGAATTTAGTAGCTGACCGTTTAAAATGATGGATTTTTGCCTTTCTTATAATTTATTGAAATGTCCAGAAATGCAATCCAAGAAATATAATCCAAGGATAAATAGGACCTTGCAGTATTAGAATTAAAAAAATTTTTAACTGCCCTTTTAAAGAGGATCAACATCACCATGCAAGAACAATGCCTTTTTAACTTTACTATATTAATTGAGAACGATATGTATGCATACAGTCAATGTTTACATGCCGTAGAATAGATACTAAGAGCAACTACAAAATGGACAGTAAGGAAACAACTATAGCTGGATTGATGGCCCATTTCCTTGTATTGATCTGACTTTTCCCTTTTGCACTGCATATCCCATCTCACAAGCATCCTCTTCAGATGCTGTGACCATGATATCACTGCTTTCAAATGATATACGATCTATTAATAAATCAGTATCACATTAATATTCCAAGTGAGCAATCTGTACTGCCAGTATGAAAGCCCCATTCTGACCACATGTAGCAAAATCTGTGAAAGTGCTATAAACTTGTGCCTGTTTAGGAAAATAGGCAAATGAATGACAAAATGCTTCCTCTTCATCCTTAAATGCTTATATGTGACTTGTCGCTGGGCAATTTTGAATCCTTTGTAGGCCTGAATGAAAAGATGTTCTATTAATTCCCAGACCAGTGTGTCAAAAATAGCTGAATTATTGTTTAGCTTTGTGGGAAATCCGTGGCTACAAGGACAAGATGTTTCAGAACTGAATCCTGTCAAAGCATACAGATGGCATTGAGAATTGATCTGCATTTAGTCCGCGAATAAGTGAAGGGACTGACTGAAATGCAGGTTGTGTAACATTTAACAAACTCCTGCTGGATTTATTTGTGAGATGGTGGACCAGAGGTCAGAGCTGTGTATGTACTAATTTGTGTTGGATAAGGCATTATAGATACATTATGTGTGTATGCATGTGCTTGTATGTTCTACACTATATTGCCAAATGTTTTGGGTCACCTGCCTTTACATGCATATGAAGGGTAATAACATCCCATTCTTAATCCGTAGGGTTTAATAGGGGGTTGGCTGACCCTTTGCAGCTATAGCAGCTTCAGCTCTTCTGGGAAGGCCGTCCACAAGGTTTAGGAGTGTGTTCATGGCAGTTTTTGATTGATTCTCCTAGAAGCGCTTGTGTGAGTTCAGGTACAGATGTTGAACGAGAAGGCCTGGTTCACAGTCTCCACTCTAATTCGTGGGAGGAAATTTCACAAATGGACTTATTGCACAGGTGAGAACCTATCACAATACCATGCTTGAATTCACTGAGCTCCTGAAAGCAATCCATTCTTTCACAAATGTTTGTAAAAGCAGTCTGCATGCCTAGGTGCTTGATTTTATACACCCGTGGCCATGGAAATGATTGGAACACCTGAATTCAATGCTTCGGAGGGATGTCCTAAAATTTTTGGCAATATTGTGTAGTAGGTGCATCCTTCTGTCTCTCATTGTGTCATCGCGTTTGTGTGTTTGAGTGTTTGTGTGTGTGTGTGTGTGTGTGTGTGTGTGTGTTCAGGTCATGAACACCTCAGCCAAGATAATAACAAACTTGCTGAAGTTACAAAACCTTAGGAAAAGCTTACAGTCCTGTCAATGTTCCACAAAAAGAAAATACTTCAAAATGTTTTTGGCCTCCCCTGGGTTTAAAAAAAAATTAAGAACGGCAACAAGTTATAAAATGGGTAAATGATAAATGAAATGAATACATTTTGGGAGAAAGAAACCTGAAATTTACATACATTACAGATATAATGAGAAAAGACATTTACTAGACATGCATTCAACACTGAACAAAATGCATACACATTTTGAAATGAGCATTTTTCATGGTCCAGTCCAATAAGTGGCACAACGGGGAGTTTGTGTTGTACCAAGTCATGAAAAAAAAATACATTCTATTGAAGTGTACAAGATATTTAATCAATAGTTGCAGTTAAAGAAGAGAGGACATAAATAGGTTTGGAAAATTTAAGAAAAGTTTGCTCTTACTGACTCTGTGCCTTTAAACGCCTCAACTCAGGCAGGATTCCAATCTAACTTATGCTGCCCAAATGCTATCATTACACTGAATTTAGGACTACCTTACACCATGATTAAAGAATGTCAATGTGCAGGAGGATTGTGCCAAATATTGAGCTTTGCAATCAAAAAGAATGTATACTGTTTGACTGATTTACAATAGTTTGTATAAATCATCGACCACGCTGTGTCACTACATTATACATAAACAGTAATTCTTCAAGTTGCTATGGAAAAGCAGTGCTAGGGTAAGGCCTAATCAGTATTTTACACCTATGTAATGCAAACAGTGCACTTGCTCTTGCCCTTTCTGCCTAATATGAACATGCCTGCAACTACTATGTATGATTATTGTTATGTGAGTCTGCAAGACTGACCAAGGCTCGTTATGTACTGTATGTTGCCTTTTCTTTTGTCGCCTTCCGTTTTTTGGACATATGAAATGGTGATGTGAGTAAGATGTGGCTATTACTCTCTGTCCTTATGTTTTCATAGACAATGTCACTTGTTTGATTGAGTTTGCTCTGTGTGCAAAATCAAAACAAGTTTCAGTAAGATCCAGTACCGTCTCAATCACAAATTATGTTTTCTGTTTTTCTTTAAAAAAACAAACAAACAACAAAAAAAGATCTTTTTAAAAAGCCTTGCTTCGGTTCTTAAGGGATATTTGTTTGTTTTGGTGTCAATAAATACAAACGGTCATTCCCATTTGCACATGAAATTAATGAAGATGTATTTATACATTTATGATAATTTAATAGGAATGCCAAAACCGACCACCGAAGCCTAGAACGTATAAATGGTATTTAACGGAATTGATGAGTTACGAGTATTTACACCATGTAGTTAGCATTCTAGCGTTGTTTGTGAAGGATTATTTGTGACTTTTATTTTCTTTTTGTGTTATGTTCAATGTATCAACTTATAGGATTTTTTTTGTCATACAGGGCTATTGCGTGCACTCTATGCAATAGATTTTGGGTATAAAATGCACTCCTTTTGATCGAAAATGTTTGTCTGCTTATACAAAATCTACAGTACTTGATTGTATTGATACCACATCAATAAAAAACTTTCTTGTATGTTGGTGTCAGGCTTCTATTTCTGACTACTGTATCTGCATAAGGACATTAAAAAGAAAATATAAAATCACTAGAACACATAGGCGTCACTGTCACATCTCCAAAATCTGTGTGATTAGCTGGCCCTGAGTAGTAAGTGATTTTCATTTTTCTAGTTAAAGATTATCTGCAAGGCACATTTGTTCTCAAAATATATTGCAGGAGAAGGAATGAACACTAGAGGGAGATACACAATTATAGTAAAAACAGTACACAGGGCTCTACATTCTAAAGATCCTCGTCTGATCTGCCAGTAGCTCAAAGCTGGATTGATAGGGTTTTGCTTGTCAATTCAGATCACTTTGATAACAAATGTGTGTTGATGTCAGTTTGTTCGAATGACCATTCAGTGCAGATAACACAAAAAGAGTCAACTTAAAAGGAATAGGTTTTAAACAATATCAGTCTTTGTCTTAGTTTGCCCTGTGATATCTAACCTAGATATCTATCATAATCCTACTGGATAGTGATTAAGGCTCTCCCATTATAAATATATGGACGTTTGTTTTAGGCCCTACGGACTTTTCCATGACCTATAATGTGCATAACTCAAGTGGCTATTCGAGCTACTTGAAATGTGATTGGACAGAGACATGAGATAAAATGTATGTTGCAAAACATCCCGTGAGGGCAGGGATAAAATTGTGCGGTTATTTTCTGGAACTGTCGTCACCATGGCGAGCTGTCATCGTGCACCCGGATTCTTCTTACGTCGCACTGACGCCAGACCCTCCATGCCGCGTTCGGGGGAAACCGGTAAACTCGTACATCTAATGTCAGTCCTTAAGAATACGAATGGCGTGCATGAACCCGGCATGAACGTACTCTTGTAGAGGGAAATAACCGCAGCTGGTTTGATGTACCTATTGTCAGTGGTGGTGAAGTGTTCAGATCCCTAACTTAACTAAAAGCACTTATCACACCGTAAAAAGAGTCGAATAGAAGTCATACATTATTATTTTGACTGAAGTTAAGGTATGAAAATATAATCAAGACAATGTAGCCTACTTAATAAATTAAAACAAAAAGTAGCCTAGTAAATGCAGAGAATTGGCCCCTGTGACTGTTACTATTACATCATTAAATTATTATTACACATGCATTAACATATAAGCAGGATTCTGCTGTTGTAGTTGGTTGAGGTGGCGCTAATTTGAAACTAATTTCTATAGAACAGCGGCAACCAACGATTACTTTTATTGTGGAATGATCTGCTGATTATTTTTCTTGTTAAACCAATTAATCGTTTGGTTCGTTCTGAAATTCTGAAAGTAGTGATAAAGGCAGAAATTTGTCTAGTTTGAACCATGTTTTGCGTGAATCTATGGACTAATGAGTTTCTTTTCAGCTTTCATACTGTTGGATACTTAAATTTATAACAAAGCATTGTATTTTAAAAGCTCGTAGGCCTAATATATTTTAATGCAAAAATATCACTTTGTAAAATAGCCAGTGACTAAGGCTGCCAAATAATAAAGAGAACGCGCATCAGCGTTGTCGACGCTGAGAGAATGTATATTCATTTGTTTATTGATAGAATATGAATAGCTATGTGCTCACTAGTCTACTCCTCACTTTGTGTGCGTTCACAAAATTACAAAGCACTCGTGTGCCGTAGAAAATTACAGCTTTCTCTGTTGTTTCTCATTATGTTGACTTGCCATTAATTTGGGTTGCCTTGAAGTCCATGTTCCCGACATTCCCTGAAGGCATCAACAAACGGAGGAGGCTCCTCCCCAGCAGTTCCCGACCTCCGATGAGAATTCAAGCTGCCACATTGAAGAGGAACAAAAAGGAGACCTGGCAGCGGTTTTTACACTCCCTCCACTTTCTCCGGGGTAGTCACGGGATTTCAATGTTCAGCCTGCTCTTTGTAAGTAGCTAATAACCTAACTAAGTTAACTAATACTGACCTCTTGGAGCTTGTTTCTAATTTGATCGCACACGATTGCAACACCACAGTTCCGCAAGAGGCTGGTTTAAAGTTGGGTTAACTTACACATTGTTAGCCGATTAGCACAACACAAGAGCGCTAAAAGTAAGTTACTGTGTGGTTGTCTGAGTAGACGAACTAGTGTATAGCCACGTTAACGTTAGCTCGCAGAGCAAACGCTTGGAAGGCTACGTACACTGTTAAAAACTGTGTTAACGTGTATTGATATCAATTTCAACTTATTGTTTTGCCAATCGGCGCTATTCACCCTGAAGTTAGTTAACGTTGACTCTAACATAGCGGCTCTTGTTGTATATCTTCACTGGTTGCTAAACGTCGCTGGGAAAAAAGCAAAGTGATGGGCTGAGCTAGCCTGCTAGCTAATGTAGCTACATTAGCTTGCTATTACGGCTAAGGGTATTTCCTCGAATAATAATAAGAAAAAAATATCTCACTAATGTTATGACAACCAGTATCAGTATGCGGCCAGTGGATTTTATTTTTTATTTTGAAGCCCAGCACAGTATGTGTCGTACAACGTCATGCTATCGCCCAAACTGAATTTTGTCCGCAATTTTATAAAATTATAACGTTAGCTAACATTACCCATAGCTTTAACGAGCTCTTGGTGTATCAGTAAAGGCAAGTTAGCATTTCCCCTGGACAACATCTAGCGTAACGTTAACGATGCTTTGGTTGACTGTTGTCTTGGATGGCATTCACGAGAGCGCCACTCTTTGTGTTAAAAATATAACCAGTGGTTGTGATTTCCAGCATTTGAAGCTGTGTGGTTAGCGGTGGTCTCGGCAGACGTTGGTAGTCGTGAGAAGCTTGGCTAGAGGTAGATGGCGTCTGAGCTAGCTGCCTTCCGCCCTTTGTGAATCTTGACCCAGAGCATGGTTGACCTATTTTTTTATTACGCCATATGCCAAGCGGACACTTTAATAACAGAATATAGTTGTCGACAACCCGATTATTTCTTACTGTTATGGTGTCTTGTGTGCTCGTATTTATTGTGAAACTGCTGTCATTATTGGTAACTAGCCGGTTTGACTCAGTCAGTTGTGGGTCTGTAATTTAGCTTGGTTTGGTTTCCTAAAACAGAATGCACCCAACCATTTAGCCATGTGGGATGAAGTGAAATGAGGAAATGCACTTGGGGAGGAAGTTGACTAGAGCAGCTGTGACACTAAAGGCCGCAGTACATTCCCATGCCTCTCAGTTTTCAATTTATGACCTTCCAGTGGTTTCAGTCTTCCCTCTGGTAATACATTCAAGCGGGCAGCTAATACAAAATGAATAGCTACAAACACTCCTACCAACGTGGGTGGATGAGTCAATGAGTAACTGGTGTAACAGGTAAGCTAATTATACATTCCTGCTTATGAGTCACTGCAAGGTGACCTAACATGCTGCCAGAGAGAACAGAAGATGTGCTGCCTTAATACAATCAGTTATCATAACAAACAGAGTGCATGGGGATATATAGTACAAGTAACAGAGGGGGTTCTTGTTACAATTCTTACAGTTTTTATGCAAATTGCATCACTCTCCCACTTTGGGTAATGCTGACAACAATGACACACGTTTCCTAAAAAAAGTTGTTCTCTTACAGAGTAGCACTGTGAGAGTTTATGCTCTATTCACATTTTATAGTGGAAGTAGGTCACTCATACTGGTGACCTGCTTTGTATTATAGCTAATTGACACATGATGCACAGCCCAATCTAGAAATAGCATAGCTCCTCTCCACTTAGAGCACAGCCTGCAGCTAAGAGCAGGCATATTCAGTGAGAAGCCCTTGTTCATGTCAAGTCAAACTTTCAGTACCTGTGGATCCAGTCGCTATAAGTAGTGTTTATTAGGGCCTGGGTACGAAAGTGCAAGGAACCTTTTGTTTCAGAAAGATTTTTATTTTTTTCTTCTTCTTGTTATAGCGGTGTTGATGCAGTGGATAAGACACATAGCTTTGTTGCGAGAGACCTGAGTTCAAGTCCCCACTGCGACAGATCCACCAATGTGTCCCTAAGCAAGACACTTAACCCCTAGTTGTTCCAGAGGCGTGCAACCTCTAACATATGTAGCAATTGTAAGTTGCCTTGGATAAAAATGAATGTAGCCTTCATTTTGCTGCATCTTTCTCGTACTAGGATGAAACATTCTTCAATTATACCTAATAACGCTAAGTTAAACACACAGAACTTGGAATAGAACTGAAATTTGATCCACACTGCTAAGTAACATCATTGTATTTTGGATGTCTGTGTTTTCTGTTTAAGCCACATTAATTTGACATGTTAAGACTGAAGTGTGTGGTGGTAGGCCTAAATCTACAGGGACGCCTACATGATATTTTTACACCAACAAAGGGTGCTTCCTCAGTCTACAGGCAGCATTTAAAAAAAAAAAAAAAAAAAGGTGATGTGACAAGGAGGGAAGTTCTCAGCCTTGGTTACCGTAACTGTGAAAGGCGAGCCCAGTGTAAAGTAACATGACGCCAACTTACAAAGGATGTTACTGGGGGAGAAGAACACCTATGCTGTTGCCTGCTGGCATTCAGCCCATCCAGCCACAGGGTGGCTGTGAGTGTTGAAAGATAGGGTTGAAGAGGTCTGTTCCACAGTGACTGGCTTAACAGATTTGGCCAATTTAAAATCTAGTTGTGCCCCTGGGTGTCTGGCTGTGGAGAGGATGGAACACAAGCTTTGGTTTTACTGTGCGTTAGCTTGCTAAGATCCCTGGCCCCAGAACAGTATTGTTGTATTGAAATCAGCCGAAAGTGGAAAGCTAGGATTGGGTACTCACACTTTTTTCTTCTCAATTCAAGCCATTACTTGAAAAGCTCTATATAATTATACATTAGTAGCCATGGGCACCTTGTGTGTTTCATGTGCCGCGTGTTGGTTAATGAATTGTGTCCTGGTCGGCACAGTGTTCGTTTACTGTTGTTGCCACAGCAAAGCAAAGGCACAAGCTCCGCAGCGCTGCCAGTGTCTGACAGATTGACAACTCTTGTAGATGCTGCTGCACGGCTGCCTACTGAAACTATAGCAACAGGTAGGAATAGGATCTTCCTTTTGTTATTTGTGTTTACAGCTGCCTTGTCCAGCTACAGCAGCCAGAGCTGCAGTTAGTAGGGGAAACACTGTCCTTTTCCAAAACATGCTATAGTAAAGGGTGTTGTTATTGTTATTAGAGCTGTTGTTTGTAGGCATATGTAGCTGCTCACCATTACTGGTACAGAAAGTGTTCTAGTTTTGAAGCAGCCTAGAAAATGCTAGGTGGCTGCACGTAAACAAGCGCACTGTTTTCCTATTGCAGGTACTGTTTTGTTTGTCACTGGAGCTCAGCTTATTCGTCATTTTCTTTAATTAGCCTATTAAACACATAAAATGTGTTTAATA
Organism: Lepomis gibbosus; assembly: GCA_029875015.1. Classification (NCBI taxonomy): domain Eukaryota; kingdom Metazoa; phylum Chordata; class Actinopteri; order Centrarchiformes; family Centrarchidae; genus Lepomis; species Lepomis gibbosus. Next base: position 28,260 of record JAPMOB010241152.1, read on the forward strand.
CCTCTCACAACAACGTGTTCACTAATGTGTTCAAGGTGGCCATTATCTTAAAAGGATTTGCTACCTTACCTTGTTATCTGATAGCTGATCATAGGGTATATTTTATGCCTCTGGTAATGAAGTTGGGTTTCATCGGTTAAAAAGTTGATAACTCTGTGTATATGAGTAGTGTCTACTTTGAACTCTGATTCTCTTCTCTACACCACCTACTGCTTCTTCATCTATGCTATGTGAATGTTTAGAGAGCACCGTTGCTCTTCTCTGATCTCTTCACAAGGGACACAAATATTCCCTACGGGAGCCCTTGTTGCTACTGCTGAGATAATTGTTGGTATGGCGACAGGCATCCCCTGATGCTGCTGTCAGAAGGCCAACTTAGTTTCCAAATGTCAGGAGAATTGATGTCGCAGTGGGGTTCTGCACCTCTCGACAAAAATGTGAGCAGACATTTCCCTGTCTGAGTCCGATTGTTGAGTGTCTGCCTCCTGTACTGAAACTTTTTTAGGCTGTATTTGGATTTTATACCAGGCTGATTTCAGTCATAGTAAATGTGTCCTAAATTACCCACAATCCAGACACAGATGCACACAATAATGTTGTGTCTATAAAATAGTTTAACCCCTGGCTTTTTGCCAGAATGAAAGTAATTGGGATATTGAATCAACATAATGTATTCTGATTGACTAAACGGTGCAGATAGTTTCGTTGGCGGCAAATTCCTTGTTAAAGGGCAGTTTTAGTACTTCATGCTTAATTAATGCAAACAGGTAGAAGTGTGGCTCACTGCCATGCCGTGTATGTGTGTGTGTGTGTGTGTGTGTGTCCGTCTTGGCTGGGAGATTCCGTCCTGGAGCTGATTTGAGGATTGTGACATGGACAGCGTCATAAATTAACAAGCACCAAATGCAGGTGAATTTTGGGTTTGGCAGGAAAAATAAATTGCAGTCACTGGTCAGGTGGAATTGCAGCATCTAATCCTGACCTAGAGGTAGGCCTCATTTAATATCAGCTTCTGGCAGGTATAATTATAAGAACACCAGCTAACAAAGCACTACACAGGAACTCTTAGAATGTGCTTCTAGTTACTGTCAAAGCTCCAGCGGACTCAGTGTTTCCAGTGCGGACACAGGAGAGTCTGACAGCAGCTGCTCATGGCTGATGAGCTCGGACTACCAGCTCAATGTGGCCCGCTGTTCCTGCAACGCTAAGTGGCGGTCAGACTGTCACACTGTCAAACGTGTGTCATTTGCCCCATATTCTAGATCAAAATAGAACATTTAGTTGTAAACTTACCTGTCCTGTCTGGGGAGATGGCAGCGGTTGTGATACACATTAATATATAGACAGTTATGTTAGTAACTCATTAAAACACACTGGTAAAAGTGCAGATGGTATTTTCGCTTGGTCAATGCTTGTAGGCTGGTGAAAACTTTACAAGCAGTATTTTCCTCCCGTCAGATGCCGTACCTTAAACTGTGACTTCATTGCAACATCATAACCTTGGTTATTCTGTATGGATGAGTTCCAGCAGTCATTTAGTGATCCATTGAAGCATTATAAAAATGTTCTAATGACTGCGGAGGAGCAGGTTAATGTTTAATTTGGGCTCTAACTAGGGCTGTCCCAATGAAGTTTCTTTAAAAAAAAAAAAGTAATCCCGAATGTACACAAAGTTTCATGCTATCAGTTCTATATATAGCATGGAATAAAAGACTTCCTCCATATCGCAGTGCAAACCTTTTTTAAGGACAAAATCTTCCTGTTTCTTTGAACAAGTAATGGTATGTTCTACATTTGCGCGGCGAGCATACAGCAACTGAACAAGTTTTCCGGAAGCTCAGCATTAGAGTTAACAATTGTCCTTGACCTGATTATAATATATGGTGGTCCGGCCTTAATTCAAGCATATTTTTGGCAGGAACACTTGTTTGTGTTTGTGTTGAGGCTGTCTCACCTCCCTTGTCAGCTGAGAATCAGTTCTCCTTTGTGTTCTCACTCTTAATCCTTATTCAAATTATAGTCAAATGTCAGCATTAGGTCTGACTTTGTTTCTCTTTCAAATGTAATTGTTAAGGTGCTGGTGTTTAATTTTGTGTTAAGTGTGATTAAAAGTGCAACTAGGCCACAGCGAGGACAGAACAGGCCTTTGTTTGGGTATGTTTTCCTTTTTTCGTTCCAATTTCTAAGGTACTGAGCCCTGGTCTCTTTCAGTCTTTTCCAGAGACGGATCAGTCCTTGCCCTCCAACCCCCCACCCCACCCCCCCAAGCGCTATCGGAGGCCTTTGATCGTCACACTATTTATCTGTGCTCACTCAGAGCCTGCAAAGCGGTGTGATAAGTGGGCTTTGCCATGTGCGAGCGCGTGCGTAGGGGGACGCATGAAGCCAGAACAACAAGTACTCTGCGGGAAGATTAGCTCCTGTCCTCCGGGAGCAGAGAGAGGTAACCTGTTGTGCTGACTGGGGAACATAATGAGGATGTCCATTTACTAAAATGTCAACAACATTTAGATGGGCAGTAAAACAGCTGTCTTTCTAATCTTACATCCTTCTAAACTCCTGCCATTTTCAGTGAAATAAGTTTTTTTTTCTCAATTTGTTAAGAAACGGTGGACCACAAATAGTTAGATACAATAAATGACCTTTGTACAGCACTAAAAGCCAATAACACAGCACATATAACACACTGTTAAAGTAATACACACCCATGTACAACAACAGAACATACTGAGCTACTGTTGACAGAGAACACAGTAAATGAGAAGTGTTTCTAATCAAGAAGAAGACATACACAAAGCAGCAGCTTTTCACAGCCTCTATCATGCAGGTTTTGCTGTCTCAATTCTGACAACCCACAGAACAAAACCACATACCATGCAGATGGCATGTTTTAAGATATAGAAGATATGTTGCAAGAATGTTGGTGGGCCTTCGAATACCAACAGTGTAAAACTGATCAGGGGGAACTGAAAATCGACTGGTTTAACATGTGGATCCTAATCAGGCAGCAGGACATCCCCAAAAGTGTGACGAATAGATGCAGGTTTGTTGTTTCTAACTGGCAGTTGTCATCTTCTCTGTTTGAAATTGAATATGTTATAACATATTCAAAGTAAATTCCGTAAATTGGCCGGATACTTTCTTGGCCGAAGTGTGCTATCTGTGCTTTCTGCTTAGCAGTGTCTGCACTACAGTATCTATGTTTAACCAAATGGTTTCTAGAGAAGGGAACAACATTGCAGTGTTCACCCTTGGATAGAGTTGTAGCAGCGGAGATGAAGCAGGTTTATTTTTTGTGCGCTAACAAAGCACACCCTGCTTTAAATCAGCATATAAAACACCAATACAACATTTGTACCATGTACCAAGAAATGATTTAAACATTGCAGTGTTTTCCCTAGATTTTTTTTTGAACATGCACACTGGAATAGCTCAAAATCCCAATGTTTTCCATAGGTTTGTGTAACCCTTAGGCGCATGTATTTAGTAGGGGGTTTTGAATATAGGGGAAACACCACACTGTTTGTCATTTTGTTATTTTAGATGGAAGTGAGTTTATTGTCATTTTAATGTTCATTCAGACCAACAGAGTCATGAGTTGCTTTTAGGGAAACTGCTTTTAAGCTGCCAGTAAACCTAAACACATATTAATATTTTAAGGTTGTCAGCCTAAAAGCTCTGTCGTTACCTCAGAGTCAAAGCTATTCTCTTGAGGGTGTTTTTACTTACAGCTGTTCATATACTTTTAACCTTCATTTTAACAAGTTCACTTTACTCTGACATATGTGTCCCTTTGTTGTCTTAAGCTTTCTTTGGTGTTTTGTCCAAAACAAAATACTTTCAAAACGAAAAAACATACAAAATGCGCCTTCAATTTAGCCCTGCAGCAGCGTTATTGTAGCTTATTTAAAGACCCATCCACACCCCACTATAGCATTCCGGTTGACAGTGGCTGCACTCTTGCTAAGACAGTACAGTTACCTTTTGGTGTTTCTCTTCTTTTATTGCCCGCCTGCACAGACTTTCACTATTGTTTTGAACAGATCAAAAGCGTGTGAGAAAGGCTAGGTGAGATGATGTGGTGAATCTACAGATCCTTCAAAGAGGTCTTCCATGGCTACAGGACTTGCAAGTTGTTGGCAGCCCTGAGGATGTTTGTGCGTCTGTTGGGTTGGAGTGTTGCATTTGCAGAGGGTCATTATCTGCCCCCAACCTATTTTCAGGCTTGATCAAACAGTCCACCCACATACAGGCTATAACAGGAGGGATGTTTTTTTCCCTTTACAAGCAAGTGCAAATGTGAAGTCTTTATAATGAGATGTGTTTATGTGTGGATGTGTCTGTGTATTATTATTATTATTATTTATTTATTTATTTTTTTCTTTTTTCTTTCACTGTTACTATTGTGGTTTTTTTAACAATTCAAGATATTTGTGTTGTCGTTGAATTTTCGTAATCGGACACCAAACATTTTATCTTACAGTTTTCTTTAAAGGTATTTCCCAAGCACACTGTTAAATGTTTGTGGCTATATTACCACATCTGAATTTTGGACTCAGAGCACTGGCCTGTCCTACACTTAGGAGTCGTCCTGCCCTGTGGTTTTCTCCTGAATCCCTTTCAAAGTCCTACCCGAGCTTGTATATGCTATGGGTCTGTGGTAATAGCCTGGTGAAAAACACAGGTTTATTATGTTTCAAATCGAGACGGCCACAAGCCTGAGTCAGACTGTCTGCACATGGTTCCACCGTGACACAGGTCAACACAGACCTGACCAGTTGTGACTCATGTCCCAATTATAAAGCTCTGATTAGGTGATTCTAGTCCAAAAGGCAGGTAGCCTATTATTTTTGCTGGTATTCACAGATTTATTTTTATTATTAATTTATTTTTTGCTGTGCTGCTTTTGCTTGCTGGGATCCAGACGAGGAGGTTTTTGTTGAGATACGGACTCTTGTAAAGATTAGATCTGAAAGAAGGATTTATTGATTGGGGGTTAGGGGCTGGATTTTTATTGACCACTGACTGCACAATATACTGTGGTGAACTTCAAGTTCTTGTGTTCTTTGTGTTTTGTGATTGTCATGTACTGAAAGTCCTTTGTGTACGCATGTAATGCTTTCTGTGTTAATATATTGAATGACAACATTCACATTAATGCCAAAATAAGATGAATGTTATTCAGTCAGTTAGTGTGTTCATTTCACAAGCAGTAGCTAAAGGTTCTGGGGGGGAAAAATATGGCAGGCAGTAAAAAAAGTTAATTTCAGACCCCTACGCCAACCGCTGCATAACCTCATGGCATGTGCTGTTCTCAGAAAAGTGTTCAATTAAAGTATACCAGGTCTTCCCTGATCCTTGACTACATTCTAAGAAACCCATAGGCGGGGATGTTATAAGAACTCCGTCAACAAAGCACAGGGCCACGCATAATCTACTGACTTGAAGTATCACTTTCAGGCGGAGGCTCCTGTTTGCAAACTCCAGGAGTGTGCAGCTCATGGGAGGCTCAGCAGCAGTTTAGGATCTGTCGGAGTTCAGCTTTGCATATAAGCCTCCATCTCTCAATGCTGTCTTGTCCCGACATGCCTGGGGATTTTAGTGTCTTGCTTGTTACATTAGATAAACTGGTGAGGCTCAAACGAAGGATTAGAAGCTTAACTAGTGTCGCTTATTGTAGTTTTGTGTATGCGTTTGGTTTCTTGCTTGCCTGTCTGTTTTTCTTTGTGTTTTCATCTTTACCAAGCATGACAATAATTATCTTATCTTGTGACCTACAAAGGGCATCGAATGTTACATTAAGTGCACATTCAGACTTCTCAGACCCAAATACTTGAGCTGACCTAAAACTTTGAAGATGTTTCATTTAAATATTGTTGCTTGGGTCCAGTTGACATGCAAAAGGAGATGTAAACCAGTCACGCCTGTGTGGCCTTCCATAATGCAGCTGCACCTCCACACTAGACTAATTTCTTGTTTTTCAAAACCTTGCAGGCTTTCACCCAACATATGTTTTGTCCTGTGGTCTTACCGCATGGTATCAGACTGTCAGAGTAATCTCACTGTAGTGATCATTGCGATCAAAGGGGTTTCCTAATACCACTGCAGTATTAACGCGGCAGTTTAATGCTGTGTCTGTACTGTGAGACGCATGACTGCGTTGTGACACTTTCAATTAATCCTAATTCGTTAGCTTTCAGTGTGTGATACGTGTTTTTCCTTCACGTTTGAAAATGGACTCCAGCGACGCTCGCTGTGGGTGACCCCCATATCGATGTTTTGAGGTGGAACAGAGACTGCTTGACTGGCCCACACCCAAGTTTGACACCAGATTTCACACCAAATGTACAGAGACCTGCGTAAATGCTCTCTGGGTCTAGAAAAAAGTCTCCAGTTGGCGGCAGTGTGAAAAAAACACCCTAAAAGTGGGCATATGTGTGTCAGTAGGACTGTCTTGTATAGAGTTGGCCTCTACTCAACTTTTCACTGTCACCGAGATCTCCAAACTAGCTGTTGCTTTTTCTGCTCGTGTCCCAGCACTGAGTTAACATGAATGAATAGCGGCCGATGCGAGCACAGTTAGGTTGAGGACGGCTCAGATTTGAGGTGATATCCTCCCACCCGGCCTATCAACAGCATTGACGTCACTGCAAGGAACCAGCTGGGCCATTGGGCAGGTGTGATCCTCTTGTTTTATCTCAGCTATAGTTGCTGCCAAGCTCTTGGCTTGACTTTTATTTTTTTGGCTGTCTGTCTCACTTGTTTAATTTTGCATATCCATTGTTATGTTCTCTTGATGAATTTTCTTCACATCTTACCGGCTTTCTTCATGTTTCTATTTCTTTGTCCCCGTCCTCCTTGACATTTCCAGGCGTATCACTTATCTGGTATTTGGCATTCACAGAGGCCACAGGAATGAAGATATGCCTCTGTGACACTTGGCCAAATTTCTATTCCCACTCAGTCATCGTTTCTTTATGTTTGATTGCAATTGTCAATGGGTTTCCCCAATTCTCCTGTGAGTTTTGGGTCAGTGCTAGCAATATTATTGAAAGGAGTATATAATACTTCCTTTTCACCTTTTATTTATGCATACATGTATTTGTTTTTTTACCAAAGTGTGTTGCGCTGTGCGTAGTCTGAATAAGACACAGAAAAGAGAAGCAAGCACGCGGTTTTGTGGGGCAAAGGTGTCAGAGTTTCTTGTTGCGTCTGTGCCCCCCCCCCCTCCACACACACAACTGTACATCCTTCCATGGATGACAGCCGCTCCCCCTGCTCCTTGGCTCGCCTCGCACACAGCAAAGGAGTCCTCCAGCTGCTTCAAGGCAGTGCAGTCTTGCCCAGTCTGGCTCCAGACAAAACATCAGCGAGACTCAGGCACAACCTCAGCTCACCAGACAGGGTTGCGTGTAATACTAACATCTTTCACAAGGGCGGAAGGAAAATGGATTCAGACATTCCACATTTTGTGTCAAAGTTTGATGTTTTGCCACCATGCCCAACCAGTCGGTACAGTCCATGTCCAGACATTAGGTCTCATGTGTTTGTCTTTCTGATTTTATAACAACCCCCTCGCATTTGTGGCAAATGTATTGCCCCAGCCAGCTTGTAACTATCTACACTATGCACACGGTGTATGCATATGGTAGTGGTGTTGCAAGAGTGATGAAGATTGGCCATCTGATGGCTATCAGGTGTAAACAAGAACTGCCCATGGCCGTAGGTGGACCATTATGGACTCCGAAGGCAGTAACATCCTTAACAAATGAGAAAGGCTTTCAATTAGCACTCCCACTGTAGCCATTTACTCTGTCTCTGTGCACTACAGCTGTGGTAACTTCGCACTTCCCGCTGGCAGTGTTCCAGTCTGATGTTGATGTTATGAACTTATTAAACCATATAGTCTTCTACTGTATAAACATGATAATAAATAGCTGCCTCATCTCTTAGACTTTAAATTTTCATTCACTTTGACAGACTCATGAATCCTAAAAAGATAAGTTTGCAGTTGCAGAATACCCATGTCCCAATTCCCATTCTTCTGCGACTTAATCACCTGTTTAGGTTTGCGTGTCGTTTTCTGTTCTGAGATATCGTGGTCCTTATTAGCTATTACTATTATCTCCCCACTCTCTCTCACTTCCCATCTTACTCTTTCTCTCCTTCTGTTCTTCCTCATGTAGGAGATATCTGGGAATGGTCAGCTGATTTAGGAAGTTGTCACTATCAACTCTCAGTCAGCCCTGTCTCCTTCCCCTGCTCTTGCAGCGCTACTTTAATAGTACAACACGTGATGTGGAACAGGGAACCAAGGGAACCTTCTTTGGGCCACTGTGTGGGCCGCTGCCTTTACTCTGACCTTTCTCCCAGTTTATTATACATACGTGTACACAGAGACACATGCACAAAAGGCCAGATATAACACAAATATACTTGAACAGGAGTACATCAGTTTTTCTTTGACATTTGTTTAGTTTAGATGTAGCTGCCACAGTTTGGTAATTGATTCCACTTAGGGATGCACCGATCTGACTTATTCAGTCTTGATACAAATACCTGGCCTTTGGGTATCAGCCTATATGATACCAGTGTAAAATTAATAAGCTGTATTCCTCACTGGAAAGAAGATGATCAGGCTTGAGGACCGCTCAACAGTCCCGTTAGGCCGATTGTTTGGAAGTCTCTTGATAAGCAGGCTGTCATTTCACGAGCTACAGATATGTATTTGATAGAAGGATGAATGTACAAGAAGTTCTGGCAGTGACTTGAGTGAGGGGGAATCGGATGGGGGAGAGATAATGGCGGGCATGAGTGTTGTAAGTCACAGTCTGTGTGCATGTGAGAGAGAGCGCTCGGTTTCTTTATTCCCAAAGCTTATGCTAACTAAAAGCAAGTTATTACCAAAACTTTGTTTTTAACTTTGTTACTGCTAGGCTAGTAGACACAAGTGCAGGATTGAGAGAGGGAAGGGACTGGAGTTACGGAGAATGTCACAACATTCTGCGTTGTGCAGCTGTGCCAAAATAATCAATACGGTGACTGTAGAGCTGAAATACGTAGTAGAATTATTACAGTCTTCTCACATATGAATTTTTGGTGCGTTTCTAAGTCTTCTGTTATATTAAATGGACTCTCTTTATGGTTATGGACTGTTGGTTGGGCTCTTTAGGAAATTTGTGAGCACGTCCTCACTATTTTTTTAGACATTTAAGACCAACTGATTAATCTATAAAATAATAGGCAGATTATTCTGCAATGAAAGTAATCATTAGTTGCAGTTGTAAATGATGTAAGGATGATCTGGTATACATTGTTTAAGTTAAAACAAGGAAGTAAGGCAAGTCCCATTCATGTTTGACTGATCTGAAGGGTGCTGACTTGTTCTCAGTCTGCAGTTTTCAAGGCTTTTGCATTCACTGCTTCTTGCTTCCTGTGTGGTTAAGCATGCTTTTGCTTCTACAAACAAATTTGGTGTGTATGTGTATCTGTGTTTGTTTTATTCTTCCTGCATCTGCGCAGTGTGTTAACTGCTGAGCCAGTTTGCAAATTTCAGGGAAATTTGCGTGTTCTCAAGTCGCCTGCCTGATGTTACCACAGTTTACTCACTTCTCTATTGAAAAGCTCACTCAACAGTTAATGTGAGAAAGGAGACCAATATAGTTAGTGTTGTAGATAGTCTCGTACACACTGCAATGCAGTGCAATAGTAATGTTTCTTAAAGACTGCTCATGCTTCCCACCTAGCCTAGATGTTCCTCAGTACGTGTACCAGAATTTGCTTTGAAATGGTGTTTTGGTCTGCCTTTTTTTGCCTCTTGGTAAACCTACTATTGGCTGCATTTAAAACGCATAATGTATGAAGTCACTTTGTGCATCTGGGCTACCATCCACAATCCAGTTGCTTTTCATCTTTTTAGCAGAAGCTGTCATTGTGGTGTCCTTGGCGTGCCTGCTGGTTCTTTTGTTCCTCATTTTGTCCTCCCTGTTTCAGTCTCTCATAACCATCTTTCCTCCTTTCCACAGTCAGGTTCCACAGGTGAAAAGCACGTTTTAAGTGCCCCCTCTCGCCCCCTTGTCCACTCTTTTCATTTCTGAGGGATTAGAAGCAAACAGGTCTTTAAAGTCTGGTTAACCGTTTCCAAGCTTCAACTGTCTGCATGCAGCAATGGCACACTGAGTTCAGTACTGATCAGAGGTGATTAAAGGCGTCACAGAGGATGTTAGCCCTCAGACAAGAAAGAAAAAAAATAATTATCAAGGCTCTTTTGAGTGCCCTTGTGGCTGCTGCCAAGTATAAAAAATTGAGGGGAGAATATAAATAAATAGAGAGGGTTGGGGTGATGCATCCCTTTTGACAGTGGCTCTGTGGTTGGCAGTTAACTAAGAGGATAAGTGACAGTGGGGTAGTGGGTGGAAGCAAGAGAATAAGAGGGGAAAGATGGTGTGGTTTTGAAAAGTGGCCTTGGCTTGCAAATTGGTCTTTTTTGTAACTGTACAAGAAATCAAGCAGGTGGGGTTAAGAGACAAAATAAAAATGTTATATACCATCTTAAGAATTAAGTTAACAATCCCTAGTAAATTGTGACTAAATGAAATGGGAATGGAGAAAGTGTTCAGCGAGTCAGTCTCAAGAAGGTGAAAATAGGGAGCGTGGGACTGAAACATTGGATCTGTTTGAAGCTTTGCCCACCCGGCAATCCTCACCTTGTGACTATTGCCTGTGACACGGTGCTGAAGTTCAAGCCCTTTCTCTCAGTTTCCCTCCCACTATTTTGTGTACGCAGTTGGCGTAGTGATAGCCAGCTCTTTCCCTTTACTCTCATTCTCCCCCCGCTCCTGGGTTGCTCTCAGACGGTTCCAGCCAGTTTGTGGCGGCTGGGCTCAGAGTGTCAAGGACTTGGCACGCTCATACTGACTGTTCCCTGGCTAGTTACAGACCAGACATTACCTGTTCTGTAAGACACCCTTGTGTGCGCTCCATACTGTGCATATTATTAGTTTCCATTTTGGTGACAGATGGTGATGTAATCCAAAGGTGTAGTCTGTTCACAGCAGTCTCATAACTAAGGCTGGAAGGTAGATATGGCCATAAAGGTACCTTTTTAGCATTTCTGGACACTTTAATGTTGCACATGCAGAAAGATTAAATTTCTCAAGTACAGAGGCCTAATAACATTTAACTGACTATAGCACTGACCATACTGCGGATTATGTTTCAATTAATCAAGAAGACAGGTTGCCAAAAGGATTGTGTTAAATCTTTCTGACTGGTTGCAATGATTTGCCATTATTTTCTATACATTAAACTCTTGCCTTGTATTAGTTTGTAATAGGGTTATTTGTGTAGCACTTGTCAATATATTTAACAAAGTGCTTTAGATTACATTGAACTTTGTCATTAGTCAGAGTATGGGTTCAGAACTAATGAAGTGCAGTTATGAAATGCAGTTGAACAATCCATACACTAGTCAAATAAAAAAAGATACGAATACAAAAATGTGTCTTAATAAGTGAGATAAAACATGGAACTGACTCTGCGAGCCTGATCTCCTCTGGCAAATTGATCCAGAGTGTAGAGGCTCCGGCAGCAAAGGCCCTGTCTCCTTTTGGTTTTCAGCCTAGACCCTGGAATAGCTAACAACGGCCAAACAGAGGATCTAAGTCTGCGTCGATAAAGGGGCCAACCCAGGTCTGGTCTTAAAAGTAATTTAAATAATTTTCAGTCCTAAAATAAAATAAACAGGCAGGCCTGTGCACGGATGATAATACTGGGGTACAGTCACCTTTTTTGGATTGAGTTAAAAGCCGAGCTGCAGGATTTTGGACTAACTGTAGGCAGTGGATTGTTTCTGAGACAGTTTATAATAGGGAGTTACAGTAGTTGAAGCAGGAGGAGATAAAAACATGAATAAGTTTCTCCAGAAATGTGGGTGAAATAAAACACTTAAACGTGGCTACATTTCTCAAATGACAAAAATGTCACTGAACAACTTTGTTTACATGAGGCTTGAAACAGGAGTCTTACTTCAAGAATTCTGGCCGAGGGCTTAGCATAATTTGGCACTTGACCTAAGTTTGCCATGATTTAAATTCTGTTCGCGGAGGCACAGAGTACAGTGAAATTTTGTAAGGTTTAATTGGAAAATGTGTGTAACATTGAAACTGAACATTAGATTTGCGGACGATGTCACCAAGACAGGGATGCAGAATGAAATGGGACCCAGAGTTGAACACCATAGAGCGTTTTCATGGGGGATCAAACAGAGCCGGCCCTGGTCACAGAGAAAGATCTCTAAACAAGATATAATTGTACTTAGCATTATTAGAAATTAGCCTTATTTTTTACATTAATGGAATCCTATGAAATAATTCAGTTGCCCATCGTCCTGCCTCTCTACAAAAACTACACAGCGTAGTCTGATCTGATTGATGTCTCTTCTTTGACCAAACTATCTTTGGCTGATTGCAGGTGTATTAACACTGGAATAAAGAGAGCATATTACCCAGGCAACCACCAAGATTTCTTTACTTTATTTGCCAACTCACAGAATTAATGTTAACGTACTACCGCCGAGTACATTTATCAGGGATAGTTGTCATTATAGCCGGTGAGATCAATGGCTGCACCTTGCCTGCTTTGGTTTGTTAAGACACTGGTTATTTAATTACAATAATGGCTCTTACAATTTGGAAAGTGCACTCTTTATAATGGCAATTTCATTATAAAAACAGTATCATTCAGGCGGGTGTGTGTGTGTGTTTGAGTGAGACGGCATCAAAATGATCATCATGTAGTCTCACTTTTGTCTTTCTCCTCTCTTGGCAGGGTTTCTGTGTTGACTTGAGCCGTACCTATATGGCGTGTGTGAGCGGAGAATTTTGCCAGGCACAGCACCTCACCTCTGTGGAGAAGTGAATCGGCCGCCCCCCGAGGGACTACGCTACCCAGAAACCCCCCTGACTGCCGGCACACTAGGAACTGCTGACTCTTCCAAAGGCCCTCTGGGATATTGCGTAGTCCTTGGCCCGACTGCCCTGCCCTGTCCCAACCAATACGAAAAACCTTTGCTTTCCACTTTCTCCTTGAACAGCCAATCACAAACAGCTCTCCTGAATGGGGTAAACTGATTGGATGACTCCTGGATAGTCTCTCCATCTTTTCTTTTTCTTTTTATTCTTCTACATTTTTTTTTTGGTTTTGTATTAATTCATTTTTTACATCCCGGAGTACTGTGGACTAGTTTATCCTTTTTGTTACCCTTCTCTGTGTACATCATCCCATAGTTGCACACCTGTTGTCCTCCTGACCCATCCTTCTTCACGTGTTGTCATTTTTATTTATTCTACCCTTTCCTGAATACATAAATCTCCTAGCAGTCTTTTGCTGACTTCTGAGCCAAAAGTCGCTTTTGTTTTGTAAGAGTATTGTATTGTAATTGTTTTTTAAGCCGTCTCGCCAACATGAACCGCCCTGCTGCAGTCGAGATTGCCTACGAGTACATGAGGTTCCTCATCACCCACAACCCCACCAATGCCACGCTCAACAAGTTCACCGAGGTATGCCTGAATTAGGGCTGAACGATTTTGGAAAATGATTTAATTGCGTCTTTGTTTTTTTTAACCAATATTGTGATTTAAAATGCAATTATTTTTTAAGCTCTTTACCTCCCTGTATTGTTCCAAACAGATTAGATGATTCATGAATTATTATTATTATTATGAGCAAGGGTGGAGAAGAAGTATCGTGTGTGTGTGTATGTGTGTGTATATATATGTGTGTGTGTGTGTGTGTGTGTATATGTATGTGTATATATGTATATATGTGTGTGTGTGTGTATATATTTTATGAGAGAGACAATTTGAGAGTCAAGTTATGGCATTAAATAATATGATATAATATCATCAGGTCGGCCTACCTACAGACCACAAGAAAAAACACAGTTCACCACAGTGTGTTATACAGTAAGAGCTCAATACAAAACCCACAGTTCAACCAGCAATTAATGACTCCTTATCCCAGTTCAAATCTCCTAGGAGTCCGTCTTTTTATATCCCAGTAAGAAAACAAAAAATACTCAGTTTGAGGTTCAGCTCAAAAGTTGACCAACGAAAATAAAACCAAGTGACGCCTCTCGTGTGTAATACACGAGCTTAGTAATTCTCCGACAACACTGGAGTTCACCACCCTCCGATGCTGGTGAGCAGCACACCAGCTGTAAACAGGCTTTTAATTTGGGACAGACTGTGCCTCTTTCGGACTTGTGCGTTTGTTTTGAAACGCTGTTAAAAAGATATTTTCTGAGCTGACTAGAGGCTGTGCCAATCGCCACAATGCGCTTACCTTACTATAAGCGTCCTTTTTTTGTGTTTTTTTGCCTGTCCGGCGGATGGCCCGACGATTTCACCCACCACCACTACCCGCGGTGGCGGGTGCAACTTTCATTTCCTGTGTGACACTAGAGTTTCTGTAGTGTCAAGCTTAAGGCAACTGTACAAAAACAAGTCAAGGTATAGCGTAATGTGCGAAGCTGATGCTTCATCTGCAGACGGCTTTACTCTTGGGTGTCATGTGACCAGAGTGTAATCGCAGCCTCGGCAATTAGAAAATCTCGTTTTATCACATTGCGATAATATCACAAATGCAATTAATTGTTGAGCCCTAGCCTGAATGGATGTATGTTGTGTCTAAAATCCTTTCTTCTGATGTCTGCCAGGAGCTGAAAAAGTTTGATGTGAACACACTGGTGAGAGTTTGTGATGCCACCTATGACAAGGCTCCCGTAGAGAAGGAGGGAATACAGGTCCTGGTAAGAGTTGACACACACAGCCTTTCTTATTGTATGTTTATCCTTTTCCAACTCCCACACATACACTGTTCTTCTTTTGTCTCCACTAGGACTGGCCCTTCGATGATGGTGCCCCGCCTCCCACCCAGATTGTGGACGACTGGCTCAAGCTGCTCAACAACAAGTTTCGAGAGGAACCTGGCTGCTGCGTCGCTGTGCACTGTGTTGCAGGGCTTGGTCGGTGAGTGGCTAGCTGCATTGTTTTTGTCTAGGGATGTGCCAAAAACTCAAGAGGCAGCTCTGGATTGTTCTGTGGTGAGCTTTTTGAACGGCCACTAGTCTAAAACCCTCACTGCTACGTGTTAAGTTGCTTTAAACAAATCGAACACTTATTAAATATGCTATGTACAATGTAGCCATATTTGATTTATGTTATACTTTGAGGTTCAGAAACATCCATTTGAATGCAGCAACACAAACTATCAGCTTCTTAGCATTAGCCAGTCGCCACCCTGATTTGACTTAATCTCCATTTTCTGTTTCCCCTTCCTGTTGGAATTATCTGTTGAGTGTGATGTTGCTGTCTGTGTGCTTAGACCAGGGTCCCTTTAATCTCCCCTGGATCAAATAGACTCCATAGAGATGAAGCATTACTTAATTACTTAATAATTAAATGTTGCAAGTGTCTAAATAAGTCTTGTTTTTCTAGCCTTCCTCTCAAACACCCCCCAACCCCACTTCACCCCACAGCCTACGCTGGCTTGTTTGGGTGTGAAGCTGAATGTGGTGCTCTGTCCCTGTTCTTCTATGTCGCCTTAATCTGGCGATTAATTCAGCACCTTGAATGGCTGTCCACCTGTCATTAGTGACAGCAGTCTGTTGCTGTAGCCTTCGCAGACTTGAACAGGAAAGGGAATTACATTTGCATGTGCTGGTCATGAGGCTGCACAGGCGATGCACAGATATGCATAGTCATATTTCACAGACCAATGTGACAGTGAATTACAGACAAGTTCAGCTGAATAACAACACGAGTGTGAAGACAAAGAAGCAGAAGCACATGACGTGGGCGAGCTAGTGTGAAAATGTCTTTCCTGACCACAAACGCACAATAAGCCAATTGGTTCTCAATGGCTTCAAGCATTCTGCATTGCTGTGGCATTCCAGAGGTTGTACTGGCTTGACTGTACTTCACTGGCATTTTCTGAATCTCTTCATCTCCCTGTGCTGTGTTTACTGCAGTCATCTGGATTTTCCGTAGCTTCACGATCTGATCTGCTTTTTGCCAACTAACATTCACCACAAGGTCCCATATTATACGCATTTTCAGATTCATGGTTTTATTTTGGGTGTCTTTATAACACGTAAGAGGAGGATAAGATCAGGACATAGCTTTGTCCTGAATACATATTATACATCTTGATAGTTAAATTACATTAGAGATAGAACGGTGGCGACTGTAGATGAGGTTAGTTATGTTAAAGCAAATTAGCGATGCAAACTAATGTTTGCCTTTTAAAACCTTTTAAGTTAATGAGAGGATTCTGTTGGATTTTAATTTACAAATGAAATGGGAGGAGGTTCTAATGTTGCCTTTTAGCCTATGTTAATTTCCCAAATTGTATAAATCAGTAATTAAGACACAAAAGCAAACATGAACAGGCATATCTGTAATATTTCTGAGGTCAAAACAGCCTGGTGCTGTGCCCTAAATGTAAAATCATAGTGGAGAGTATCAAATGAACCAAATGACTTTTTCCAGATCTAATGATTATACTTCAAACCCAGTAGACTTCTTTAGCAAGTTTAGCTTTTGGGTGGAGTTTATTCAAAATCTGCTCTAGATTTTCCATCTTCTTTACAACAAAATTATGTGGAATTTTGTATTTCTTTAGTGGAAAACACATTTTTTCTTGGGAGATGAACACCAAAGCCCCAACACAAAAATACCATCTTCATTTTTTACATTATACCTCCCTGTGAAAGGATGTTTTAATCTCACAAATAATTTTTATCAATTGTAAATGTACCTGCTTTGCACCTGCCTCGACTTCTCTTCTCCCTGCACACACACACACACACACACACACACACACACACACACACACACCTTTACCTCTGGTCGGGTCACACCAGCTTTTCTCACCTCTCTCCCTGTCTGCTCCTCTGACTTTCTCCATCAGCAGAAGGTTATGTTTTATAAAATCGCTGAAAAGACCCCAAACTTTTTTTTTTCTGGATTTTTCGACTGGTAGTAAATTTTCCCATAAGCAGGTGCACCACATGCCAGCTTGTTAATTACGAAGCCTATCAATGTCTGTGTATCCCAATGTTTAATTGAAGACATCATGCAATGCCAATTTTGTAGACATCACCCAACCCTAATTTGAATACATTTATTTACTCTGCATGTAATTTTGTGACTGAATTTCCTTTTGTGTTTCTGTTTTTTAAGTCGTGAAATAGGTCTTAAATTTCATTCATAATGGTCTTTAAAAGGTCTTAAAAAGTCTCAAATTTGACTAGATGAAACATGCAGAAACCCTGGAACACTCATTTTAGCTCATATCTCTTTAATTTTATTTACTGATTTTGGTAAAGCTGGAAAATATTTTCTGGTTATTTTAGATGCTAACTATGACTAACTGTAGCTGCCATTAGCTATTCAGCTCAGTTAGCTGTGCAGCTTGCCTTCCTATTTGTTGACTCTGTCCGGACTGGGAGCTCAGAGCTGTCTTGGTGGGAGTGC
The DNA here is from genome assembly GCA_029875015.1 of Lepomis gibbosus. Lineage (NCBI taxonomy): Eukaryota > Metazoa > Chordata > Actinopteri > Centrarchiformes > Centrarchidae > Lepomis > Lepomis gibbosus. The sequence continues at coordinate 45,797 of JAPMOB010241152.1, forward strand.
CAGTCTGTTAATTTAGAAACTCCATAATTCACAAAGAGTTGAGGCAGACCAGACAGAGGACAATTTTTAAAGGCACAGTTATTCAGAGTGTGTGCATTTCTGTGTGGATTGAGCGTTTTGATACTGCCAAGCGGCTAGTCCGGCATGCTGAGCGTTTTGATTCATAGTATTTAGATAGCACCTAGACACACTTTGTAATCCACAAAGACATTTAAATCTCTCTTTTTACAATATGGGACCATAATGGCCTTTAGTGTGGGAGGCTGCAGCTATATGCCTTATTGTTGTTTGTGCTTTCTTGAACAATATTCTCACCCCTCCTTCCACACTATCACACTGTTTTTCTTCTCATTTTCTCCTTCCTTTCTCACATACTATCCCTCGTGAATTTTGTGTGAGAGAGAAGCCACTCAAGGAAATGCTCTGTCAGCACTGGGATTTGACCCGTCAAGTGGTCTAGAAAGTTTTTATATTTATTGATTTTTCTCATCTGGTGAGAAAGGAGATGGTTGTCTTTCTGTAACTTATCACAGTCGTGTGTGTGTGTGTGTGTGTTTGAGGCTCAGGGTGTGAGCACAGTGCCCCAGCAGGGCAACAGTGAACTTGTGCCCCCCTGTCGATTTCCCAGGCCTGTTTCCCAGGTTTAAACCCCCTCCCTTACCCTCCACCATATTACTATGGAACCATGTGATTTAATCTTCTGTTCTCCTTCTCTCCTTCTTTTATTCTCTCACTCTCTCCATGAACTGGTCCACTGGATTTCTTTACCTCACAGAGCTCCAGTCTTGGTGGCCTTGGCCCTCATTGAGAGTGGAATGAAGTATGAGGATGCTGTGCAGTTCATAAGGCAGTAAGTACCCTCCATACTTTTGTGCTTTGCAGTTTTCTTAAAGATTGACTCTTAAATAAATGAATGGTGTGTTTTGTTTAACAGAAACAAGGTACCTGTGTGAGGTAAATTAGCCATGCCTTCTTGTTTCTTTGGTTTGTTGATGTTGACAGCTTGTGGATTTTGATGTGTCTTGTTTATAATCTTCAGAACACTGGGGATTGATCTTAGTCTGGCACTGCCACTAGAAACAAAGCTGTACCCTGTAAGGTGTCCGGTGTTTAAAGTAATATTTCAACATTTTTGAAAATACATACTTATTCGCCTCCTGGCTGGCTGAGAGACAGGGAAGTTACTGCTCCCCACACTTTTTGTACAGATTAAACAAACAAGATATAACATGTTAATTGTTGCACTTTAGAGGTGCTGACAGGTTGATTTTGTTGCCTTTGGACAGAGCCAGGCTAACTGTTTTCCTCTGCTGCTAGTCTTTGTTTTAAGCTAAGCTAACCGACTGCTAACTGTAGCCCCATATTTAAAAGATTCAAGGGTGGTATTGATCTTCTCACCTAACGGGCAGAAAGTAAATGAGTGTATTTCCTAAAATACTTTTAGTTTGGTCACTACAGTGATGACCATAGTGTTTAATATAGTGTGCTCTTTGCTCTCTTTCGTGAATATAATTATCATCTTGTCTCCTGTTCCCCCCTCTGCTTTTCGTAGGAAGAGACGTGGAGCCTTCAACTCCAAACAGCTTCTTTACCTCGAGAAATACAGACCCAAAATGCGTCTGCGGTTCAAGGATACCAACGGCCCCAACTGCTGTGTGCAGTAGGCTGCCTGTCAGTGCATCTTTCTTATGCGCATCTTGTGGGGAATCTTCCAACAAGGGGGAGATATAAAAAAACAACAAAAAAAGAGTGCTATCAGTAATTATTGTGATGATTTGTTAACACTGAGTCATGGTTAATTGATCAGCAAGCAAGCGAGTGATCGAATGAGTGAATGAATCCAGATCTGGGATCCACCAGCCGAACCAATGAATGGAAGGTCAAAGCACACAGATAGGCCCGCCTCCCGGTTATACTGTTCAACCACGGGCCAGAATTCTTTCAACTTGAGTCCATCCTGTTTCTTTTCTTCTTTTTTTTCAGTTGTAATCATGGGATAGCATTTTCCATTTTGTGAATTTTTATTTTTACACAAACAATGGTGATGAGAAGATGTAATGTTAAATGATATTCATATTTTTATTTCCAAAAAATGTTGATATTATGATTGGGCCAGAATAATGTACCTTTTAAAAAAAACAAAAAACGTTTTAAACTATGAACACATATTGTGACTGTCCATTTCGGTATTGGGGTGTTTTTATTTTATTCCTTTTTTTTGCACAAAAGAACTCAAAAAAACTCACCTGAAAATGCAGTAATGTTTTTCTTTTAACCCTTCACTTGCTTAAAGTTACTTTCAGTTTAGGGGTTCACTGAGTTTGAATATGTCTGCAATATTTATTCACAAGTTATGATATGTGTGGCAGTTATGAGTTTGGCAGTTTGGCAGGGTCAAGGACACTTTGTTATCCAATAGTTTGTTTTTTTTATCCTTTGAGAGCCATGTCTTTTTTTTTTTCTTTTTTTTTTTATAAAATCATGTTGGAGTGCAATATCAGTCCACCTCAGATAAGCCCACCAAACCCTGCTGAGCATCCTATACACACACACACACACACACATTTCAGATACTCAGATAAACAGGAAAAAAACACAACACCCAAAACAGGTACTTGTCCTGCTTTCATTCATTCTCTTAAATGGGGCCACAATAGGACTCCCCTAAATATGCATATTTAAACTTGTATACACAGAGCCTAAGATCGATTCTGAAACACAATGTGGAGAAGAGTGAAAATGGTCAGTTTTTTTATCATTGTACCCATTTGAAAACATCCCCAATTCGTATTGGTTCTTTAAAGATAAATAAATTGAAATAAAAAGCATACATGTGTCTCTTTATTTCCTCCTCACTTGCTTTGAAATTTTGTCTCTTGGATAAGTTAATTTTAAGTTTGCATTTCTAAAGAGGCTGGTGGAGTTGGCCTCAACACTTAAGGCAAAAACATCGCTGGGTGTATATTCCTGGATTATAAAGGTTGTTATAAATGTTTTTGTTGGGTCATCCTGTTTTTTTAAATCAATATTGTTAATACAGAAAAGTCAGTTAAGAGCCGGAATTTGTATTACCAGTCCATACAACAAAATGCCATTTTTATCCTGTTTTGAAAATGAGCAACAATGCTGTCTCCATGCACTTAATGATAAACATGCTCCCTGTTTATGAGACAGTGTGTGCTCATTAAGCATGTCAGTCAAAGCCTGTCCTACACCTCCTTTCCCCAGTAGGGAGTGACTCAGCACCACGTGGAAGGCACAGGACACCCTGGTACTGAGAAATGACTCACAACCAGAACTTGTAATCACGACTCCAGCCAATACCTGAAATCAATTCAAAGTGCCCCCTCTGCTGGCCAGATCCTGCCATGGCAGGTGTATTGAACAAAGTCCGGAAATGTTGACAGATGATACTGAAATGTGTCAATAAGGGACCATAAGCAGCATAAAGTAGAAACATCAAGGACATTGGAGATTCAATTCATTTATTAAGTCACCCATTTAGAGTAAAACAGCACTGGGATTGATATATTAGTTTTTGTCACTGCCTACAACAATGCAGCGAGACCCCAAACAAATAAGCTTGTGTTTCCAGTTCACTGTTGCATGGCCTGCTTTGAATAATGTGAATTTGATCCACACTGATTTAAATCTAACTCCATTGTTCCACTTGGGAAGTTGTATTTATTGTCGTGCGATAGACTGAATAATATAAGGTGATGCCTGTGCAAGAAACAGACTGGTTAATTCTAAATATCCTTAAATTTGCCATCTTTCAGAGCACTTCATAGTGTATTGCAGACTGTCACTGTGTGCCGTGCACCGCACCAAAAGATATCTCTAAGAGCTCACAGGATCTTAGTGGTGGTGTAATTGATGTAGCCCAGTGGATAAATGACTCAGTATGTTGTCATTGCTGGGTAAGGAAATGATCAAAGCCACAAACCTGTTGTACAATGGTCTGAAAGAACAAGACAAGACAGTGGACTGCTCTACCTCATACTGGTTAAGATGCCTTGTATTTTCTCTTCAGATTATCAAAACTAAAACTAATGGGCTGGGAATAACCTTGTCCTTGCTTAGAATCATCCCTATCTGAGTTCTTGGAGAAAATACTTGCAGTTTGGTTGATTTCAGACCAGATTTCAAGTATCCAGATGGGCCACATGCACCACTCACATTCACTGACACATAGTGGATGCTATTGAGCACCATAACTAACAAATCTTAACTGTGTACAATATAATAATAATAATAATAATAATAATAATAATAATAATAATAATAATAATAATAATATATAACAATTTGATTTTAAAGGTTATTACATGTCACTGGTGGTGGGGGACAATAAAAATATCTCCTAGTGGGAGATTTTTTAGAATTAAAGAGGTCATATTATGCTTATTTAGGGGTTGTACCAGAACAGGTTTACAAGGTTTCATTTTCAGAAAACACCATATTTTTGTCTTACTGCACATGTTATACAGCTCCTCTTTTTCACCCTGTGTTTTAAAGGCCTCGTTTTAGCTATGGAGTGATACTACATCAATGGCTGGGCTACATCAATCTTGCATCTACATGATCTTTGTTGGGAGTTGCACATGCATAGTTCCTAATTAAGGACTACTAGCCAATCAGAAGCGGAGAAGGGAGGGTCGTGAGAAGCCAGTCAACACGGCTTCAGTTCAGCTGTACGTGTCCTTACCAGCTTAGCAACAAGAGCAAGAGTTTCAGAGTTAGTTAAGTGAGTTATTAATTTGAAACAAAAGTATCTTTCATCCATAAAGTTTTAACTGAGCTCTGTCTCTACATTACAGTAACATCTTTATCTCCATTGACTGCCTCCAGGCAGTCAATGTAGATAAAGTACACACATAGTAGCACATAGTAGCTAGTGCTTGGAAGGGAGAGGAGGTGTGTGCGACAGTTCAGTGTTCTTCCACGGGTGGTTTTGAGGGCATGCCGGACTAGCCGCTTGGCAAGCATTATAGCACGCACATTTTGCTTTCATCCATGTGTCTTTACAGGGATGAAAGGGAAACGGCTGGACTACAAACGAGCTGTTTTCAAGCTGTTCAGAGCAATGTTTTCTGTGGAAAATGGGAACTCCCTTTGGGGTGGACTTTGGGCTTTTTCACTTTGCAAACCAATTACATGCACAAAAAAGATATACCACTCAATAAAGGAAAAGGGCAAAAAGCCAAAAAGCATAATATGACTTCTTTAAAGTCACTGAGGGTCTGAAAAAAATGATAAAACCACTGTGAGGCCTGTGTTTCTGCACCACAGTCCATTATAAACCACATGTTAGATAAAGTTTATACAAACAATGACAAGGGAAACATCCATTCTCTCTGTGATTATGGACCAATGCCAAAACTGCCTGCCAACAATAATATCTGGCCCACGGCCAGAATAAGGTGCTTTGGAAGTGGGAAAAAAATAAAAAAACTTTAATAGCCAGATTAAGGTGCAGTAAGCTGTAGACATTTTTATCATCCCTATTAAATTCTATGCCCTTGAATTTTATTAAAAACACCACCTTTTTTGGTTGATTAGCAGAGAAAAGTAGGAGATTTTTAAGTCTTAAGATGACAAAACATTTGGACATCTTAAGACAACTCAAAACACCTGTTAAAGGGGCTATATGTAAGTTTTTGATATTAATAAATCAAATTTTCATTGCCTTGTTGTCAATGGGTTAAAAACTCACTCAGAATACACACCTGTTTTCTCTGTTCCTTGCATCAGACACTATTCTGCTTTTAATGTGAGGACACCGGGTCAGATTCAGCTCAGCGACAACTTGGCAGCCAACGACATGCAGTCCACTAACACCATAAAACAACCAGCTCACAGCAAAACAAACTCCACATAAGAATACAAAACAACAATAAAGGTGTATGTGCTGAAGCCCAACAGACATAACAGATTCAGATGATGTTGAATAAAAACAAAGTGAGCATTAGTAAAGCTGGAGAAACACAGAGAAAGTCACGTTAGCTCGCTGGCTAATGCAGAGCAGTTGCTAATGTTATCCAGTGCAAAGTTGTATCTTTGAATTTATCTTTGAAAACATATATTTATATATAAATAAAAAACAATTTGTAAATTTAAACACAAATGTACCTGAACATGTACCTGAACTTTATGACAACTATTTTCGCATCAAAAGAAGAAGAGCAGCAACTGCACTGCCCTCTTAGCAGGACAGGTATAAATGCCTGTTAGAGTTAAGTGAAAGTTGAATATTGTGACCAGTGGATATTTTCAACGTGAAAACACACAGGAACGAAAGACAAACAACTCTCGCCATAACTTTTAGTCTAAGTCTCAAAAGGCCAATAGAGCAGGTCTACTTCAAATAACGGCAAAGAGATACGTGCTAACTTACCTTCAAAGATTAACTTGTGGACTTGGATTATAAGTGTAGATAACGTTAATGGCAAAATAATTTTTTTTTGTGATGGCTACCAACTTTTTTGAATGTGTGTCCTTTTAGCTGGGTTTAGGTGTCTGATAGTCATTGTTTGGTGTAAATTTAGTCTGTTGATCTTTCATACTGTTAAATGAGTTTGTGTGATCTTTTACTAAACCTAAAGGCGTTTCATACAGATGATGAGGACCTCATATTAAAAGGGCATTTCATGTTTTGAGAATGTTTCAAATGCCAACACTTTGTCAGGCTTACTTAAAGCACAAGTATTTAAACCCCTGAGATGAGAACATGTTGGTTTGAGGTACGGGTGTCCCCGACTAAGGATTTACATAGTTGAATCAGAATTGCCAAGGATTCCTTATTGTTTCAAAACGATATAATATTCTTTGTGTGGTTCATCAATGGTGATAAATGATTTGAACGTCATGCAAAGTTCACGCACAACTTTGCACATCCCTGGATGTTGCTGGTGCTCTCTCTCTCCCTCTATCTCACACACACACACACACACACACACACACACACACACACACACGCCCTAGCCACACATTTGCACTGATGCCCCCTACCTTAAGAACAAGGGTTAGAGTTTTGGATTTATTCACGCACTTTAAAAAGATTTATTACAAGTGTCTTTCTTTTTACATGTTTATTTACAGTTATATATTGAAATGTTGATATTTATATCCCTATATTTAAATCCGTATTTATATGCTTATATTAACGTACTGGGAGAAAACTGGTAGTTCTATATAAAATCAAACGTTGAGCACCCCCATACAGCCAAAATGGTGTGTTCCTCATTTCATAACTGCTCTGCGTAGATTCACTGTGAGATTGGGAGTCGAATCAGACTCTTTGGGGTCACCCCTAGTTTGAGGTATGTTAGGCCTGTCGCATCTTTCCATCTATCAGTTTTACTCTTCAGTTGGTATTAATCATAGACTGTATATAAATGTATTAATTAGTTGCTGTACTATTGGTGTGTTTATAAAAGTTAAGGAAAAGTCTGGATATCTATGGAGTTCTGTCAGGTGTTATATAAAAATACTAGTATCTTATGAATCTGCAGAAGCTTCAAATCTTAAAATCCCAAATTTACTCAGCTGGCATTAGGTACATTTAGCTAAAACTCATGCAGTCTAAAGCCTAGATCCGACTACACAATTTTTAGCCCGATTTGCTGCTCAGTGAGCTTGGCGACCGTCAGGGTGTGAGCGGGGGTAAATCAGTGGTTGATCGGCAGTCGCCAGTCGTTATGTGTGAGCTACTGACACATTTCTGATACATCGCCGACATCTGCCAGATATCTAGCATGCCAAATATCTGCCGGAGTTGGCCAACTCAACATTCACATCCAGCCAATGAGAGCAGGCAGCAACTTTTTCACTGCAAAACACTTTTTACTCCACCCCAGCTCTCTCTGTAGCTCAGACGATCCCTGCAACCCGCATGTGCTATTCTTTTACACATATTCTTTATCTTTGTAATTGCTATCTTTATAATAACAAACAAAAGTTGTTTTGTCTGTAGGTTTGCGTCATTCCCGTTTCACATTTCACATGTGTTTTCTTGTCAGCTCGTGTAGTGTGTAAACCCCTGTCACCGATCAGTCACGTAGTGTGAACGCCACGACTTCAAGACTCCTGTCACACGACGGCAAGTTGTGTAGTGTGAATGGCACAGGCATCGGCCCCATTTATCTTTAAAGAGACCATAAAGCAGAATATGCTTCAGGATGGGATTAACATTGATTGACAAGTCGTTGCCATGGTGACTTCTACCCATGGCACTGTGTAAATTTAACCAACGCCGTTGAAAAAGCTTATTAGGAGTTGGCTGTTCACTTTTTCTTGTGAGGTACATTTAGTTTTAAGACTGTTGTTTACTAGACAAAGTTATCAGCTCTATTAAAATGAGAGTTAGTGTGAATTAAGATGCACCTAGCTAAGCAAGCTAGCTAGCTCCTCGCACGGCCATCAGCTCTATCGTATTGTCCAAATATGGTCACGTGCGGTGCCGCTGGCTGCAAAAACTCAACATGGCGGCGCCCTATCGGCCAAACTCGAGGCTTCAAGATAGCAGTCCATAAACCAACATAACGATTACTACGTCCACCTCGTATTTACAGTCTATGAATACAACAGACCAGCTTTCACTTCTAGGTTATTATGTTCACTTCATAATAATCGTCATTATCCTGCAGCCTGCCAAATATTTTTTCTATTAATCAATTAATTGTTTGGTTTTGTCAGATGTCAAATATTTTATAATTGTCTCTATTATGTTTGAACAATTGCATTTGCAATTTACCAGAGTATAAGTTGACGTATTTGAACGTCTTGTCGTATGCTACTAAAAGTCAAAAACCCAAAAATATTCAGTTAACTATCACAGGAAACTAAGAAAACTGACAAACATTCTTATTTTCGAAGATGGAACAAGTGAGTTTTAGGCATTTTTACTTTGTTTCATTTTGGAGGCTATAGGCAGTGGTGCTGTTGAATTGTATTGAGTTATAGTATCAGGTGTTTCAACATGCTGTCAACCAATAGTGATGTAAATTGGGTAACACAAATTATTATTAACACTTTATCAACAATGTTTTATCAACACTTTATCAATTAGTGCAATGCAAAACTTGCACTAATGCCTCCTCCTGATGCAAACAATCTCCCTGGGGAACATCCACTGAAGGCAGCATTTATTTTAATTGTGGTAGTGCTGGGGATATAGCCTAAACTTACCACGCAAATACATTGGGCCAGAGCCTCTCTTAACTCTGTTAAAGCTATGGGAATCGTTTTTATCTGAACATCAACAGCCCAAGGACTACTTTTATGGTTGCTATAAAGATTGTAGTGGAAAAGGCCAAGAGGTTTAGATTCTTCTACAAAAAGACCTTGCAGAAGACCTCTCATGCAACACTCAGCCCTCTGCATAGCTGATCTAGGGCACACTACTAAGCAGCCAAATCTGCGATACCCCATTGTGAATCGTGGCCCTTTAAAAATGCATGTTCGCTCTTGGCTCTGTATCTTTAATGAGGTGTGTCTGAAATATTTGATAGCCTTGTGCTCATTTGAAAAACAAATACGTTTATTTTCATTAATATTTTATACGGAAATGAATATATGTAAAACACATACATTAATTAGTCTGTTTTGATCAATTGTCTCTGTCTAATGCATACCGAGTATTTCCGCACAGTAACTCCCCACAGGCAAACACGGGTGCATATCATTCTCTGGTGCTTCAGAGCAAAACCATTTCATTTTCACAGTGGGATTTAGCATCTTTTAAGACTATGCACACTCAAAGAAATTATCAATTTCCACTCAGCATTAAGGCACATTTGTTTAATGCATGTTTGTCACATTAGAATGTGTTGCTTGAAGGATGAATGAATAGGGATGTAAAAATCTCAAATGTGGCAACAGATAGTACTTGTGACAAGTGAGGAGTGATTTTTCCCCACAACCAAGGTTATGGCGTCAATTGAGGTCACTGAAGTCCAGGAATTTGGGGTCTTTAGCAACCAGGAGTGACTTTGAGCAATTAAAAGACTAACACATGCTGGTTATTTTGTAGGCTGACTGTTGACTTGATATATGTAAATTCAACATTTTTAAGACAACAAATACTGATATCATTGACAATAATAAAGGATTCCCCACCATCATTTGGTTCCTTGCAGTTATTTGCTTTTCCATTCATCAAATATCTAGCCCTGGAGGCTATAACCCTGCACCAAACTTTGGTAGCTGTTTAAGAAAAACCTAAGGATCTAAGGATCAAAGGACATACTGGAACATGTGAAATAATTAGTATGTTCACTAGCCAAACTTTTACACTCTTTGAACTACAACAAAAACTTCTTCAGTTCTTTTAACCCCCACAAATACCACTGTTTGTACACGGCAGTCAATGCCTTCCCCTTTCAGTTCAATTCATAACCTACACTTCAACTCCTTTCACTGCTTGAGCTTCAACTTCACTCGGTGCTTAAACCTGAACTGAAACGTTAATTATTTGCAGCATTTAGTAAAAGTAAGCTATTTAAATTTTGATTGCCACTTCAACTACAACTTAAATTGTTTCAGCAGTTTGCCGTTTGAAAGACCTGCGCCTGTACAGCATGCAAATATGGCTTCCCCTGGTACAAATGTTTAGAGAGGTTGTTCTTCATTACTGAAACTCCATACTCGGATGCTTTTCTTTTTCTTTTTCTGTGCTGTGAAAAAGCGGCCTTTCTCAGGGTTAGTTTGCTCAACTGCTAGATATGTTTTATATAACATTTGAGTTGAGTAACAGACTGGAAATGGTCCACCACTTTCTATTTATTCAGTTGATAATCAGGTCTTGAATCACCAAACCCCTATTTTCCAATTTCATGTAAGTACTCTCTATTGTTCCATTGCAATTCAGTGATTAATGGCCCATATTACAAGACATTCCAAGTATTTAACATCATCTGATACAACAAAACTGTCACTTCTTGGATTTTTTTCATCCCCGATGAAGCATTTAGAAGAATTTAGGAACACATCACCTCGCTGTTTCCACAGTCAAGGACATGAAAAAGTGTAATGTCTTTCCTACCCACTAGATGGTGAAAGAGACCTACATGAAAAGTGCAGTAATTCATGTAATGACCACTGGGGAGCAGTACTAATACACTGGTCCCTGGATGCTGCTGGTGGGCTGCAGTGTGGAGTTGTGATGAATTCTCTCTGGCAGCACCTTGGACAGCGCCAATCTGGTGAGTCATACTGCCACTGTATTCAGGATGTTTGCATTCAGCAGCAGAGGCTGTGTGTTAATTAATAGCTACATATTTACTGTTTGTGGAACAAGGAAATAGGGTGGAAAATGGAGGATGGTTAACTTCACTGTAACTCACCCTCACTGAGACTGCAACAAGGAAAGGGTGGTTGTGATTGGACCAGTAGAAGCTGATTTCAAGTTGTAAAAACAGTTTGCGGCCCATTCCTTTCAAACGCGTTTCCTAAGATGACTGCAAACGCTGAATTGTTGTTTGTTTTTATCAGAAATGCTCGACACAGCTTTCAGATGTCTTGCCAGAATAACATGGATGTTTATTGAAAGAAGAGCTGAAGACAGGGGAAATCATACGTTTTTAAAGCTTGTTTTATTGCGGCGCAGTCCTTTGGCATATTACAGCTTTATGTGTAGTGCTGCTTTCTGCCCTTGGCTTCGTTGAGGGGGAGCCCAGCCAGTGTTGATGAGAGTGAGTGGATGGTGAATGACAGGCCGAGACACTGCCAGTCAATCAGCAGGGTTGTCTGGCCCCTTGCCTTCACTCTCTGGGGGATAAGATATGTGTCATCCTCCCATGAGGCATCTCACCACGATGCTGCCTCCATTCTCCCGCTACTGTGCCAAGTCCCCCACTGCCCGACTCTGCTTCTCTGTGCTAATTTGTCTACACTATTCATCCCCCCTGGCTTATCTCTAGTATGGATGTATCCTCTCTTCCCTTCTTTTCTCTTCTCCCCATCTTTATTCACCTGTTTGCTTATCAGCCCAGCTCTCATCTTCGACTCCAGCTGATTCTTTCCATCTATCCCTTTTAGTGTGGATTCGCTGCTCTGCAGTACCTCCCAGCTTCGTCCTCTACCCCCATCTATGTCTCACTGTTCCCTTTCCCCGCCATCTCCACTCCCCTCTTCTTCGTTCTTTCCCTTTCTCTTAAGGACTGATAAAAGACTGAAACTGAAGTATGAAGGAAACAGCAGATGAGTGGTTTCTGGCTGCTGTTTAGTGGACTGACTTTAATTTATTTGCTCACTGAAAATGACATAGTTATCCAGAGCAGAATACCACAGCAGAGAAGGGTGTCTGTCAGGCCTAAGGCATTTTTCCTCTCTCAATGCACTTGTCAGTAGCCATATCAATAGCCCAAAGAACCCATGAAAGGCCAATCTATCCTGACACAGCATGCATTAAGTGGCCGATTTAACAAGCACCTCTACTAATTGACTGTGTATGAGCTCTCTATTCATTAGCAGTTAGGGTCATGCCATTCCAGTAGACAGGTGTGTGCATTCCTTTTGTTTCTAATCTCTTGTCATATTGCTTTCTTCCTCTCTAACTTTAGCTTTGTTGCGCCCTGAGATTAGCAGGAGGTGTGCCGCCTGAGCATTTCCTCCACTCCAGCACGTATCTGAACAGCGTTGGAAACCGGCAGTGTGCACATGAGGCACTAAATTAGCGACCTCTTGAAAGAAGTATCACTCACATACATGCATTCAGTACATAGGCCTTAACATATGTATTTATTGAAACCAGAGTTGTTCAATGAGTAAACCAAAGTAAATTGTATTGCCAGTGGAGGAATATTGTTTACAGGGATGTACAGCCCCTTTTTTTGCACTGGTCGGGCTTTATGATGTAAATGCATAACAGACTGTACATTGTGGTATTATGAATCATACATAAGAAATGTAAATGAATGCTGATGTAGCATGCTGATGAGAATGTATTTTAAAAAGTTTGTCTATTGCCACAAACTCTTTGAAGCACCTCCAGGCTTGAATGTCAATGAGCAGTAAACATTCAAGGCCTAACTCTAACTACTGGATGCATCTAAATGCAATCCTCACACTTCAACCTATGTTAAATCTAACATGTATAAACTGTGCTCCTCTGTGGCGCGCTGGTGTTTCCATGAGAGACCACTTTTTCGGGGTCAGCTGTCAAAACACTCTCTGGGGACGGCGTCAGTATCCCAGGTGTAATCTTCTCTGGCAGTCAGCTGATGTGAAGTGAAACAGCTGCCAAGGAATCCGGTTTGAATGCCAGCGCTACCCTCTAGTCTCCCACTGACAAAGAGTGAGCCAAGTCCATCTCTGGGGTCAAACCACTAATCAAAACAAAGGCATTAGCTATTCGTTTGCAGGGTACAACAAAGGCTCCACCCGCCGACTTACAACCTTGCTTCACAAGAGCATGTCGCTGGGATAGTCCTTGTTTAGACTTAGAATTGAACCACATAATTCAAGTAATACTAATCTCACAGTAATGGTTAAATCATTGACTCAATAATGCTTTCTTTTCAGTGCTGCCCTTTTCCACCATTGACTCTTGGTAGCTTTCCTCATTGACTACTGCCAGAGTGATATTCCAGGGAGTGGACGAGAGGGGGTTGGAGAGGTGATCTCACCATTATTCCTAAGCTACTCTTCTATTGTGGGCAGATCAAAGTGGTATTTATACTGGGCCTCGGCATTTGTGTATGCCACACTGTTGTGGAGAAGTATACTCCAATATAGTATGAAAGCCTCTCCATTAATGGATGGATGAGAGGTTGTTGGCCCATATCGTCAGATGGACATTCAAAAGGGCCTAAAGCAATACAATGGAATGTTATTATTGCAGAGCATCAGCGGCATGTATTAAGCTGTTATTGTTTTAAAGGAAAAGATTTGGGACATTTTCAGAGAGGAGCTCAATTCCTCTTAATTCTTTCTCTTGACGAGGGTTAGATGAGAAAATTGCTACCACTCTCATGTCTGTGGGGTAAATGTGGCACTGCTGCCAGCGTGTAACGACATAACATCACCATGTTAATTAGCGATGCTTTAAGGTGCAGGTAGGTGGATTTCATTATCCTTGACAGAGCCAGGTTAGCTATTTCTCCCACTTTCCAGTCTTTATGCTAAGATACAGTAACTGGCTACTAACAGTAGCATTATATTTACCTCACAGACATGAGAGTGACAACAGTCCTCCCTTCTTCATATTCTTCTTCTCTTTGGCAAGAAAGAAATTATACGTATTTTCCAAAATGTCCTTCTCTGCCTAAATTTTATCTATCACCAGCATTTTCTCTTGCAGAATTTCTAAAACATAGAGGATCCACCTGTAAAGGTATTAAGCTGTCAGTCAAGGAATTAAGTCACTGCTTTTGCTCTGATGCTTTTCATCTTGTGTACTTTGTTCTTTAAGTGATTCATTCATTGCATATGTCTCTCTTAGAAGGCAAGGTACACCAGTCTACTCAACTGTGCAACTTTAAAGCAAAGTTATTTAAATGCAGGCTCAACTGTAGCTGCCACAGGTGGAGGTCTGTTGTGCTCATCCGTGTGTGAGATTGAGGCGTCTGTAGGTGTTCTGCGGCTTCCCCCTGTTGCTGTGATCTGTAGTGACGTCTGCCTTTTCAGAAAATAAAAGTGCAGGCGCAGGTGTTTTTATTAAATGACAACATGTACCTGCAAAAAAACCCCTTTAAACTCCACAAGTCACCAGGATCTCTCACTTGGTTGTATGATGCTTCCAACCTTGACAGCAACCTTGTGAACACGCCGAGAAACACACCTCTGGCTTTCTGTTACGTTTGTTAAGAAAATGTTCCCAAAGCTGCTGGATTTCAATAATTAAGATTTTTTTTTTGACTTATAAAATCTGTACACCAGCCAGGTTTGGCAAAGTCAGACATTCACTAATGCAGACCAACTGTAACTGTATGAGTACATGTGTTTAATAAAGGCCTTGTAAAAGTTTAAATCTGATTGTCCTAATGTGCAGATTCAAGGCTGTGTATTGAGATAATTAGGTAACTGGAGGTTTTTATCATTTCAAACACCTGAGATGCACAATGACAGATAACGTGTGTGTGTATGTGTAATTGCATGCCTCCATGTCTTGCGTTCGTCGACATTCATTGCTTTCTATTTTTCCCCCATCAGTGTTCGGTTTTCTGTCTGTTTGAATGTGTTATTTTTTTTTTTAGCCTCTCTGTAGGAAAAAGGCAAGAGACGGTGGCATTTACTGATTGCTGGTAGCGAATGCGCTGCATGCAGCAGGGCTTGCATACTTAATGCCGGAAGGCTGGAACTTCGATTGCAATCAGGGGGACCGAGAGAACGAGGCGCTGGGAGGGAACAAATAATACAACCAAATTCAACAAGTGCAGTTGACAGAGACAGGGAGAGGAGTGGGTGAATAGGAGCGTAATTGACAGCTGAATCTACATAGCGGACCTCCAACCTTTGCTGCTTTGATTTCTGCGACAGAGCCCATATAGAAACACTGTACAAACCTATTGAGTATTCCGAGCATTTACTGTCTGGCACACAGGCAAACACCCACCACTGTCAAGATGTATAAGTTTCCTGTTGGTGGAGGTAATAGGAGTGGCAGGGGAGGAAATCAAAGGGTGATGAGAGGTTGAGGAACTGATGAACTTATCTTCTTCCAAATGGACTAGAGCACTGTTCTGTTTGTGTTTCCTCAAATGTGTTTGTGTGAGTACCACCTTGACGGTAATAGGCCATCTAAGACTCGGAGGCAATCTTCAAATGGCAGGATGTAGAAATCAACTGAAGAGGGCGGGCAAATCAGGAAATGCATGCCTGTGGGGCTGTATGCATACATGTATATGGAAAAACATGATGCGATGTCCTTGCTAAGTAAAGCTCTGCAGTCACACAGTGTTTACTGCTAGATGACTATTCTACATTCAGGGCGAGGCACCTAGGGCTTTCACTACAGCTGTTTCCAGCAGCGAGGGGAGGAATACAGGATAAGGTCTTGGAAAAGGTCTGCCGAGGGCTTGGCCTCTTGTAGCTAATCAGACTCTCTCCAGGCTGCTTGTCCATTTGAGGCCTTTGCCTCAATCTGAATACAGACAAAGACTTGTTAGGACATAAACTCTTGGTGACAAACTGTGTTGTTACCCAAGGGCTGTGCATGTGTTCACACGCAGAATGCTCAGTCATGCAGAAAAAAAACTGTACAACCAGTGTACTTTGTCTTTATTCTCACGCAACCTTTTCTTCTTCCCTAACTTTTAAAGCATTCCTAACTCTCCCTTGCAAAGACGAAAAATCCCTATTCTCTTTACCTGCCTCTCTCCCTGAGGCATGCAGTCTATCCTCCTGCCCCTGCACCAGTGAAGCTAGAGTGGCACGGATTAATCTTAAGTGACAGGATTCAGAGGCCTTACGTCCTCAAATGCCCGTTTGCCGAAACCTTCACAAAGGGCTGGCATAGTGTGGATGTTGACTTGATCGAGTGTGGCTCTGACAACCAAAATTATTTGCTGACAAGGTGTAAAGGTGGCTTTTAGGGATGGACTTTCGAGGAGAATGTTCAATTCAAGCTTGCAATATGATTAGCCTACACGTTTTGCGAGGAAATTCAGCACTGCTGAGAGTATTGTGTTGCAGGGCAGCACATGCGGGTTATCTAAGATTCATCAAGCTGTGTGAAAGACGTCCAAGCCAATACAAGTTTGGAATTGCAGAAACATAAAAGTTTCCTTTTGCTGCTTGCAGCGTTACTACTGCTTCCACAATCACTGCAGTCAATAAGTATCTGAGACAATCTCCCCCTTCCACCCTTATATCAGGCAGACTCTAAATCCAGTCTGGGATACATTCACTGCTATCTGATCCCTGTTGTCACCCTCCACCCCCACCACACACATACATTTCATTGGCAACACAGTACCTACCCCAGCTTGCATGGTTGCCTCTATATTTCATAATGCGTCATGTACCAGTGTGAGATATGGTCCCTGATTTCATTTATGTGGAGCAATGGTGACTCTCTTATCGGTGCTAAAGTGAAATAGCTGTGGATCAATGTCGTTAATATGTCAGTCTCAAACTGATGGCATGTTTACATGCTTTACAGAGCTACAGCTAGAGGGGAGCATTTGGACATCCTGACGACACAGTGTTCAGATGAAGGCAGGCATTTCTCGAGTTTTAGGTGCTGATGTTCATTGTGAATTTGATTCTAAATCTAGGACTTCTAGGTTTGATTTCCTGGTGTCAAAGCCACGATTACATGAGAGGAGTCCTTGCCCAGTTGTGTTTGTAGAGTCTTCATTGGGATGAACGTGTTTCCAAATGTGTGATAAAAGTGATGGTCAGAGGCAAAACTAGATGACTGAAGTAAATAACATTTAGTTTTAACCTCAATATTGTTGTTATCCTGTGTGAACATTTTACAGCGTTTTACAAATGTACAAAGCTTTGGCTCAACAAGAATTTCACTCTGTTTGTGAAGCCACTCTTAAAATTGGGTGTGTTTAATAATATCATTTTTTGTTTTATTTCTAGACGGATTCACAATGAAAACAATGGTCAATTATCAGTTTAATAACATGGCTGGTGACAATTTTTCAACCCAATTTGTTATTTTCTTGATTACAGCTATGCCCAATTCCAACAAGTTCACAGGAACAAAATTATATTTGGCTCTAGCCGTGAGTTGAAGCCTGTCTTTATTCTTTCAGGTCTTAAGACTTCTGCAAATCACACAAAGATGAAATAGAATTGAAGGGTAGATGGATAGAAAGCAATCAGTTGATATTTTTTAATCAAAATACCACATGAGCCAATTCCACTATCTTAGAGCTCAGTTTTCTTTTTTTATGAAATCATATTATTTATTTCCATCTGTTATTGAATGCTGTGGGTTTTGTGCTGCTGTAGGCTTTGTGCTCAGTAATTGAATCTGATGGTCTGGTCCAGATGGAAACTTTGTATTCTGAGGAACAACAAGCTGAGCTGTTGGCTTACGGAGATAGCGAAAAGAAAGCACAGACATCTAGCCTGCCATCCCAACCCCACAAGTATAACTAACTGCCTCTCATCAAAGCAGCAGGAACATGTAGGGATTTTTAAGTTGACTGTACTTGAAGTGTAACTCTGTGAGATTCGCAAGCATCAATGTGAATACCCAAATATAGGCTGTTGCTGCGTATGTACCCACACTAAATCAATCGGTTACAATTTCAGTTCCAGCCAGAGCTGGAGCGTCATGCTGTGAATATAAACATCTGGGCATATTCTATCTGTCAGGATCGACAGTAAGCTCACGACTGGATGAAAGTCTGTACAGTGTGTGAAATATGACAAAATGTCAATGTGTTTGTTCAGAAATCACTTCTGCGTCATACAGCGACTGTACACTCAAAACACTCCATCATTGCTCAACTTAAAGGACCTCTCAGCCGCTTCTTGGTTTCTTGGCATTATAAACTCCCCTCCATTCACTGGTTGTCATTCTTGTCCTACATAAGCAGTCTGCTCTTTCCCTAAGGTTCAAGCAAACTGTATAATAATGACTCTGAATACCAGATATGGAGTTTTAACATTTGAAATTATTCCATAATTTCTGACTAATGCGTGACTAATAGCTTTCTTGCTCTTTCCGTCTTGTAGCCTATCTCGTCCCCTCCTTCCTCCCTCACTTGGCTCTTAGTTTCTAATAGCCTGCTTTCACTGCTTCTCTCCTGCAGTTTGTTAAGAGATGTGGCAAAAAAAACATTGGCAAAGCGAGGGATAAAAAGCTGCTACTTTGCCAAAGGAAGTTTTAATTGGGGCCCAGGGGACAAGAGCTCCTCCCCATATTTTGCAAATTCTCTCTATTCTATGGAAGAGACGAGCAGCAGTCCGATGCCCAATGGGGAAATGGGATGCAGTTACATTGACAAAAATTCAAAAAAGGATGCCGCTGTGCACGTTCTTAAGATGCCTGCTTGTGTTTGTATTTATAAAACAGCAGGGCTTTCTTTCTCCCCCTAAATGATGCAGCGTTTTTGAAATCAGCCATGGTGTTCCACTGTCACTCAGTCTGCAATGTCTCAGAGGACTCGGATGGGGCTAAGTGTGGAATAATATGTTATGCATGTAAATAGAAATTAAAAAGACACTGCCATGAATAAACCATGGCTGGATTTCACTCCAGTCCTACAACAAAGTCTATTCCTAAAGTCTTTGGGAGTTGTTTTTAAAAAAAAATCTGTCTCTCCCCATGTCATTTCTAAAGCTGTTGTCTCACTCTCTTGCCCTCCATTGCATTCTTTCCCCTTCCCTCCATCTCGTTCTCCATGTTCATTCATACAAGTACTGGCCCATATTGAGTTTCTGTCCAGACGCAGCCACAAAATGCCAGCAACGCTCGGCATAAACTCTAAAGAAATGTCTATCAAAAGTCGGGCGAGCAGGAGGAGCAGTGCCCAACAACAATGGTAGCGGGAGTGACCCCTTGACAGAGTGACATCACCAAGAGTAATTGCCTGTCATGTGCCATAGTCTTTCACATTTCACATAAAAGCCCCCTCTGTTATTCATTTAAAGTTAAGCCGGGGTGGCCAAGGTCGCTGCACTCGTCCTGTAAAGAGAGGGATAATTGAACACCACACCTTCTCCGGACTGCCACGGGATAGAGTGACAGCAGTGTCAAGAATGACTGGAGGATAAGAAGAGAGGCATTTGAATTTGAATACAACTTGTGAGATGCAGAGTTTACACAGTTATGCATGTGCTTGGACTGACTCTTTATCCTGTTTGTCATTTTCTCTAACTCTTTTGAAGCCTCTCCTCTTATTTTTACAGAGAATTTAACAATGCACATAGAAGAAAATCCACCACATTTCCCCTCTTCAGGTCAATGCCACTTTTTATTTCCCTTAAGCCCCAACCAGAGGGGTGAATCTCTAACCAAATAATTATATTCCAAATCCGATTTTTTTTAAGATAATTTTGAAGCAGTATCAAATGCTTATGACACGCAGCTGCATCACAGATTTATAGGATACACATATCATTGTACTGTGTATCGCCATCTCCTCCATGTAAACATGGGAAGCATGAAAACGTGAGGTGAAATACTTTGTGTATATATGTATATATATATTTTCCCTCTATATTTCTATGTGTTTTGTTTTTGTTTGAATGTTCCCACCTGCCTCATCCTAATTTAGCTTCCATTTGACCTCATTTGCACCTGCCATTAACATGTGATCTGTATCTAAATATCCTGTGTGTGTAAGGAAAAACTTGCATGGTACTTGCAAGGAGTAAATACATGCAAAATGGATCAGCCAGAACGTAATTTGAAAAGTCACCTAACTCCTCCTCTTCCTGCTAACGAGAGCTACTGTGCAAAACTAAAACTGAATTAGCACATTAATATCCTATCACAATGTGGGCAGAATAGAGGAAAGGTGAACACTTAATGGCTGGTAAGAGGGTAATGGTCTTCTTCGCAATGGTGACAAATAACACAAATGCCTCACAATTAATATCGTAATGATTTATTAATGTTAAAATGTTCTCTAATGTCGAACCTTTTTTATATGGTCATTTCTGCAGTGTGATGATGAAGATAAAGCACAGGATGGAGGGGCGCCGAGTGGAGAGCAATAGTTGCAGAGCTGATGTGATAAAAGATTCAAAGCGCAGCAGAGCCCAGGTCAGCTGGGGCCTCTGCAGCCTCTCTATATCACCATGAGCAGCTTACCTAGCTCTACTTGCAGAGGCATGTATTAGGAATTTGTGCATGTGCATATAGCTGTACTAGGCCATGGTAAGATATAGATTTTCTGATGAGAATTTGTCATGCTTGCAGCTAGCTATACAGTTCAATTAGCTTTACCACTTGGTCACTTTAGTCACAATATTAACTATAAACAGAAAGTAAATTAAAGATGCAAGCAACCTTGGACGGGCCCTCACCTCGTGATGGTTTGTTACAGCCGCGGTAGTAACAAACCATCGCCAGAGGCCATTGACGTGACTCTGAATTATCATGTGCTTTGGACACCTACATTAAACGTTGCTTCCTGTGTCCCCTATGTGACGCTGGAGAACACCCGCTAATTATTTAATATTAACCAGTCCATCAAGTGTGAACCACACTATGAGAATTTCATTTAAATCAAATGTTGTTTTTTTTACACAGCTTACTTCCTGTTGCCAGTAGGTGGTGCTATGAAATGGCACATGGATGGCCTGAAGACTGGACTCTTATCAAACATGTAAAATCTAATACAGATGTGAGCATGTACATAGTTATAACAACTTCCTGTTTCATGGCGAATTATTGATTTTCAACGCCATGCTATGGACATGCCTTTTGACAAAAACTGACAGATAGCTTAACTTTTCATCATCAATGCCTTTAGATTGCACAGTGAAAAATTGAAGTTGCTTAGATGGCCAGATGGTGAAAGCCAGGTTGGTAATTTTGCCATGGGAATCCCCTACTCTTTGCGTCAAGTGCCGTAGGATGTTAATGACCACAATGAGTCAGGATTTCGGTTTTACATCTCATCCGAAGGACGGCAGCTCCTACAGCGCAGTGTCCCCATCACTGCACTGGGGCATTGGGATCCTATTATTAGGACCAGAGGGAAAACTGCCCCCTACTGGCCCACCAACACCACTTCCACAGTGAACATTCAATTCAAAATGGTAGACTTCCTGTTGAGTTTAGGGCATCGCTCCCAGAGGCTTATTTGTAGGTCTGGACATTATACATCTGTCACAAAAACCTTCTACAATTTGGTGAAACGTGACCCAGGGTCTGCTTGTTATGGGGTACTAGCAAGCCAATGTACCACGCCCATGCGCAAAAACCATATGACACAGAAATTTTGCCATGCTTGTGCAATGTTTGAGCATATTTAGGCCGCCAAAAAGCAAATCATTTGCATAAAAATAATTCCTTGCATATTATATGTTCCTAATGATAAATCAAATGCCTCCAAGAGCTAAAAGCCCTTGCATGAACATACTATACAACACTATGTGTACTGTGTGTGCTGTATGAAAATGCCAAAAGTTGCACAGCCATGAGTAGTGCAAGCAGGGTAGCAGGAATACAGAGGATAGGACCCAAATGCAAACAACACAAGCAGAGAAGATGCAGTTTAATGACTTATGAAAAAATAATGTTTAAGGTTTACAGGACCAAGAGGCAGGCAAGGGTCAAAGCCAAGCGAGGCACTGGCATGAAACAACTGAGCAACATAGGAAAATCTGGCAAGGAGTGAGTGGAAAAGGGCTAGTTATATAGTCCAGGGTGAGCAGAAACAGGTGAGCAGAGAAGGTCAAGTATCTATAGGGCTGCTGAGAGAAGTGTGAACACGTGTGTAAATGGGTAGGGCAGTCAGGTGATGTTGAAAGGAGGGAAAGTTCGAGGAAATCTAGTTGAAGGATGGAAAATGGCATTAAAGGGGCAGTGGGGAACCAGGAAAGTGGCTGAAGAGGACGGACAGGGAGACAGACTGTGACATGTGCATGGGTGTATACAGATAAGAGCATGTGGCAATACTCCCCACCTTTAGCCCATAAAGCAATGTGTCTGACAGTGCCAATGAATATGTTACCAAGTCTGTGAGATTAAGAGGGACAGGCAGAGCGTTCCATATCAAATCAGGTGGAACCCATTTCCACCTCTGCCATACATTTATCATCCCATGTCAGGAGTAAACCCAGCCCTCCCCACCTCCCCAAACCCCATTCTCTCCCGCCCCCTCAGACTGTCAAAACAACACCTTTGGCATCTATTGGATTTCATATATATTGCTCTTTCTTCACTCTCCAGAGAGAAGCAGAGACTTATAGTAGGGAGAGAAATGAATGATTTTGTGATGAGTTAGGTGTGATTTATAATAAGGTGTTTCAGTGCAAAGTGCAAAAAAGAAGTTTCATTATTCGAACTTTTTTTCCCCATTCTGTAATAATGATGTATTGCCAGCATTACCTCCCCGCTTTGATTTGACGTTGGCACAAGCAACCATATTGAATATAGTTTCCAGGTTCTCTTCCTGGTAGTAGAGGTGGGAGAAAATGTGCTTTACCGCCGTTAAATTCTCTACGCCTAGGCCTTATTCTTGGAGCGACAAATGCTTGATGGCATGCAGGAGAAAATGTCATGGGATTTTTTGTTGCTATTTTCCAGGAGGAAGAATACAACTACAGGCTTCTCACACAGCAACAGAGCATGAAGAAAAGTTACGTTTGACATGTTTTGATTAGAGGGCGATGGAATACTGCTGACATGATGTAAAAATGTGTATTAAAATGTGCCTGGAGTGCCCCCCCCATCTTCAGTTTTTTTTTGTGAGGAGGTGGGTGGTGTTGTAAATTCCATAAATAGAAAAGAATCAACACTTTTTGAAGTGTATTGCTGAATGTGTGTGTGTGTGTGTGTGTGTGAATATACATAGCACTTGCTTGTATTTGCAAATTTGAATTTATTTCTGAGCACACGTGTGCATTCCTGTGGGCGTGTGCATTTTGCATCTCTAGCCATGATCAAATATCCATAATGCCAGTGTTGTGCTGTCACTTTTGATTATGTTGAGCGCTCCTAACATTGCCTGAAGCCTTGAGTTTTCACCATCGCACTGGTTCTTATGTTGCCTTCTCCCACTCATTGTCTTTCTCTTCATTACATTGCAAATGGTAAGCATTTCTCAGCGGATTTGACATTGCTCACGTCTTACTCACTGGAATAAGAGTGATGGAAAAAAGGGGGAGGGCAGTTGTTGAGAGGAGAACTTGGTGTTGTCTTGCTGAGGAGGGGAAAGATTTTAATGTTAGGGATGAGGGCTTGCTACCTGGGCTGTATATAGGCCTGGTACAGGCTTTTGCTTCAGTAGACACCAGGCGGCTAGATAGTCAAATAAAAAGAATTAAATTAAAAAGAGTACAAGAATTGTTAGAGATTCACAAGACAATGTTATTAGAATGAGGGCAGGAATGTACTGACTGGGGGTAACACTGGGGTACAGAAAGACGTATCATAAAGATAAATGCCCATCACAGGTTACCAGATCCCACAGTGACCAACTGTGCAAAACCCAAAGATAATATCCTAACTATTTCTTGGCCAGATGTTGGTTGGCAGCCAAAGAAGAAAATAAATATTCACCTAAACCCACCAGGTGGTCACATATGGACGGACGGTCAAGACCCCTTGACGTCAGTTTGTAATGCTCTGGGAAGCCCCTTTGCACCATAGTTCAATGCACTGTGGGAAGCCCTGTAGCGTCATTTATGAATGCTAAAAGCAGCAGGTGTGTAATACATAATAGAAAAGCCAGTGTAAGGCGGTAGTTGCGGGGGACAGGTGGGCCAGAAACTGGACTTTCGCATAGAAGGCTGGTATTTGTTTCCTGTGTGAAGCAAAAAGTCAACACTGATTGTTTTTAGTAAACTTAAGTAATTTTTATAACCCAAACCTTGTTTTTTTAAAAATGAGTTTTTGATGTCTAAACCGAGCCAAATTGTGATGTTTTACATCAACAACGTGGCTTTTCACAATGTTAAACTTTTAAAAGTCTAACTGGATTTTGCATATTTGTTATTGCTAACTTGACCACTGAGCCCTACACGTTCAAATGTGACGCAAAGGGTTCCAAGCATCCATAGGTGATGAGAATGTGTTGCCTAAACCCTTGTTAAACCACAATGTTACATTTTAAATAAAGTAGATATAACATTTTAATTAGTGAGTTTTGGAGATGCTGGTTGGTGGATTTGGTTGCCTATGTACAGAACCAGGCTGTTTCCCCGTTTCTATTCGTTGTTTTAAGTTAACTAGCTTCTGTCAGTTGCTTGATTTACCCTACAAAGAATAGAGTATGTTAAAGCCCAAAATTATGTTTTAAAATTGCTTATTTTGCCCATCCAACAATCCCAAACAAGCAAGTCATCACCATTAAAAACTGGAACTAAGAATGTTTGTCTTAGTCTTAAAAGGTTTATTAATGCTCAAAACAGAGATGCAGATTTATTTCTGTAAATCTAATAATCCACAAATTGGCTAGCCTAATTTTTTCAGCTTACAAGTTATTCTCATTTAATTATCAATATTGTTGTCAATTAATTGTCAGCTGACTAATCCGTTTTTTTATGGGCACAAACTATGCACTGAAATTTGTACATTGTTGCACATATAGGGAAAGCTGGTGGTTATAAACACTGAATTAAAAAAAAGTGTTTGCAGCTGTCGATGGAGGAAGAAGGCAGAAAGGAACTGTGAGCCTTGTTTTGAGACTTGGGAGAACAGAAATCCTGCATGTATGTACGATTTAATACAAAGCAGCATCCTCTGTACGCACAGCCTTCAGGGCAATGTAAGAATAAACATGCATGTTCTCACCAACAAGTAAGGATCAAATACGCATGAAAACACCCTTTCACTAGCTTCACTGTTCAGATATAAAAACCCACTTTAAAGGTAAGTTTGACAGTGAATAGAGACATTAACGACTACAGTATGTTTCCCCAGTAATAAAAATCACACTTTTACTCTAGATGTGGCTATGGTAATTACTCTTCATGAGACAGAGAAAAACCACTTTCATATTGATTACGCTCATATTTCATTTCCATCTTATGAGACATCTCTAGAGAGAGAGGGTAAAATATGCTGGCAGATGAGCAGTGCATCTTGAGCTGAATGCTTTTTCCCAGCAGGCTTTGAGGTAATAGATTCCTGCTGCAATGATTAGTAGACCCCACCTTATGGCAATCACAGTAATGCACGCATTCAAACTTAGACAATGACCCACAACTATGGAAGAAGGGGATTCTAAGAATGCTTCAGACAAGAGCAACAATAACGAGAAATGGCAAAATATCTGTGATCCCTCGTTATTGTTGGATCCGCCTTTGTTGATTGATCTGTCTGGGCTGATTAGGCAAAGCAGTTCCTTGTGTGAACGATACTGTACATGGCAAACTTTTGTGAGGACAGGAGTAGTTTAAAAGGTTAAAACTAATCCTCTTGTAATAGAAAATGTGTATATTTTCCAGTAGGTCTGAAATATAAGTAGGTTCATTGATTAGTGGATCAACAGAAAATAAATCTGTTTTCTGTCAGCTGTTTTCTTAGTCCTCTATGAAGGTAAACTAAATATGTCTGGGTTTTGGACTGTTTGTTGGGGGGAAAAAATACATTTTTATGCAAAATAATCTTGATTCAAGGTCCACTTAAGAGCTGTTTCTGGAGCTTTCAACCGCATATCACAGTCTTCATTGGGGAATAGAAATTGGTTGAGTTGTATATGTATTCTTCATGTTGTTCTTGACATATATTAATAAAGGATTTTGTCAGTCAAAGATAGAACTTTATTTTGTATAGAATAGCCCTCTACGTAGCATCTAGTCAACTGGAACTCATGTAAAACCCTGTCTTTAATACACTATGTATATCATTGGCCTTGTCGTCACCTCCTCTTTCTACAAGTATGGATATTTTATTAATGAATGTAGGTTTTTCCTCCATTCCTTTTTATGTTTTTAATAGTTTGTTGTGAAATTACATTCCTGCTGTATCTGATCTCTAAAAAGAACAGAGCTTGCAACGTCTCCAATGATCTACCGCTGTGAAGGTTCCCTATTAATAGGTATGAAAGAACCTCCTCTAACTATCTTCTTTCTTTTTTGTTTTTCTTACTGGTATACTGTCATGGACAAAACAATAAAATAGGCTACCATTAGGCATTTAGACATTTTTGAAAAGGGTTATTTTCTACAAATCGAGTTGAGACTTAGAGGCACTTGGTGTAAAATCCATGGGCTGGGATTAGTGGTATGTGTGATCCTCAAACCCAAACCTCAGCAGTATTACCAACGCAAGTGACCTTTACCACAAGTGCTTTCTCATTAGTTGTGTTATAACTAGAGTTTAAAACATTTACACAGAATGACATTCTGGAAATGTCATGTCACTCAAGATTTCCAAGAGTTTACTTTAAGATATTGCTATGATCATCGTAATACACTTAACCAAGCACTACTCCTCAAAACATTGTTTCATAGTGCCTTACAGGTTTTAAAAATGGATTTAATATAGATTGTGATGTATGACACTTAAACTTTTGGAGTCAACACTGAATCTAAATCTAAGCAATGGGAATAACTACAGATCTTTCTAATCTTCATTCTTATTCTTTCCCCTGAATGTTTTCTTAAACTTCCAATATAAATCTGCTCAGTAACAGCAGTTCCTGGCACATTAAATCACATGATCGTGACTTTTATGTGTTTTGATCCTGTTGAAGTTGAAAAGAGTTTTGATGAATCATGATTTCCACAAGTATTAGAAGAGAAAATTGCTCAAAATTGCTGAAAGAGACAATAGTACTTGAAAAGAGGGAAAGATGGGAAATTATCTTGAGGCCGGTGGTTTTCTACCTCTTTGCAAAATGAGACTTGCCTGATTTCACACAGAAGTGTCTCGTTACACACATCTCCAGTTAACTCAGTGGAGTTAGTGGATTCAATAGTTTTGAGGCAAATATGAGGCAGGAAATCTTCACCTTTCTCAGAAGCAGCCACAGCAAAGGGCTGAGATCAGACGTAAATGAGTACAGTTGGGTAAAGAGATCAGGTTCTGAACTGGTTGACAGTTTATTGAGTAATTAATAGAGTTTGTGGTATAAGGTTAACTACTTTTGCATGTTTTTAATATTATTTTCATATTCTTTGCTTGATAATTACAAAATAACCCCTCAAATTACTTTTGGCAATTCAATAGTACTCCAGTCATCATTATCAAAAAATTAAAAATATCATCGATGTTAACAAATGGGTAAACCTTTGTAAAAGCCCTGTAATGCTCCAAAACGGACATGCAGTTCTGTACATACAACAAAGGGTGTGATGTGTTCCACATGTGCACAAAAAATCAAAATGGTGTCAGCGTGCGTGTAGGTGGATGCAACGCATTTATACATTTGGGTTCCGCATGGATGTTTTTGCAGACACTAAAATTGTAATCTGTAAATTCCCTTTTTAATAAATCAAGATATTAGGGACATAAACGTTTCGACTTGATGATAGCGCTAGATGAAAAGTCGGGGGATGACCAATGTTGAGTACATTGTACAGTTTTGAGGGAAACATGGATGTCTGTACAAAATTTCATGGCAATTCACTCAATAGTTGTCACTTCCCTCCAACATGCACTTCTGGACATACTACAACAATCACACTCTTTGTAGTATGTACAGAACCGCATGTTCAATTTGGAACATTACAGGGCTTTTACAAAGGTTTACATCGATGGTATTTGTAATTTTTTGACAATGATGACTAAAGTACTGTTGAATTTGTTGGGGGCGGCTGTGGGTTGCCCATTAATCGGAAGGTTGGCGGTTTAATCCCCGGCTCCTCCAGGCTACATGTCGAAGTGTCCTTGGGCACGATACTGAACCCCTGGTGGCTGTTCCACCAGTCTGAATGTTAGTTTCTGTTCGAGCACTTAGACTCAGTGTATGAATGTGTGTGAATGGTGAATGCAATGTAGTGTAAAAGCGCTTTGAGAGGCCGAAAAGACTAGAAAGGCGCTATACAAATACAGAGCATTTAGATTTACAAAACTGCCATCCTGATGGTTATGCTACAGGAAAAGTCAAGGCTCATCAAAGTCATTAGGATGCATTCATCATACTGTAAATGTCTGTACAACATTTTGTGCCAATCCATTCAGTGGACTATTTCACGAGACAAGTGAAAAATTTGGCATGCTAGTGGCACTGGATAAAAAGTAAGTATCACAAAAGTCACCAGCATGAATCCTCTGGGCACCTTGGACATCCGTGGCAAATGGCAAGCCATCTAATTCAGATATTTCACTAAATATCACAGACAAAAATGTCAGCCTCCTGGTGGCACTATAGGTAAAGTTAGGGGTTTACCATGTTCAGAGTTTATCCTGGTCTGGAGACCACAAATGTCTGTACAATTTCATAGCAACCCATCCACCAGTTGTTGAGATATGTCAGTCTAAACGAAAATGGTGGAGTGACTGCAGGGATGACAAACATTGCCGTCCCTAGAGCCACGCAACTAATGTAGCTAAAAAGTCAACAATTATTAATGACAATTTAATTTCCTGAAAACGAACAAATCACCAGAAAGTGTTGGACTGCCCGGCAATAAGTTGAGCAGATGAATCATCCAGATGTGAAGTTAGTCCTTATTACAAATCCCCAGTCATCAAAATGCCATGCGTTTGTGATTGAAGCATTTGGCTGCACACTTATGAAAACCCATGTTTTTCAATGAGACACTTGTAATCAAATGAGTTCCATGATTATCCCGCCACTAAACAACCAGAGAAGATAAGTCCCTCTCTTTTCCTCACTATCTCCTGTTCCCTCTCTTTCTCATTTTCCCTCTCTATCTGTCTCATTCTCTGTCCAATCCGTTTTCTCATTTGGCCTCTGAAAATGAGCCGCTCCTAATGTTCTCGGACTAATCTCCGACTCACGTTTCTCTTTCCCCTCCATCTTTCTGCTGTCTCTCTGCAGCTGTCTGCCCTCTCTCTTTCCCTCTTCCTATCTCTTCTTCCACTTATCATTAATTCATGTGATGCAGCTCAGCAGAGCCTCAGTGAGTGATACACTTCAACCATAACAAACAAGCCCAAATATCTGCACTCAGCAGGAATGATCTGCATCGACAAGGACAGAAAAGGGGGAGTGAGTGAGATGGGGAATCAACTGTCAAAAAGCAACGTTTTCCTGTTTCATCAGAACTTGTTTTGATATTTAGATTAGCCCTCAATTTGATGAGAGGAATTTTCATCACATTTGATTTTCCCAGAGCTTTTCTGAGCATCTCGTCTGAAAAAAAACTTGTGCTGTAAAAGTAACTTTGCTGTTTAAAAAAAAAAGGAATTACAGATTCAGTTAGTTTTGCATGAAATTCTTCAAACTTGTTTTCGCTATCTACTCCAATGTGTATCTTATGTCTAAAACCTGCAGCTTTAATGAAAAGTAAATATTTTGCAAACAAGAATAAGCTGCTTAAAATAAATGTGCTAAATTAATTTATAAACCCTGTTTCCCATTGACGCCATTCAGAGATGACCAATTTAAACGCACCATTACCTTGAATAACATTCCATATTTCTCTGGGTTAGGAAATTGTTGGAAACATTTGGGATAATGTGAGTACACAACAAAATACTTTATATAGGCATAGTTCTTTTTAGACATTTTAATGTGGAAATGTTACACATAAACACAACCCAACATACCCTTTCATTTTCCCAATTAAAGAAAAATAGAAACTAATCGCAAGGTCATAAGGTATTGAGGGTACCTCACATACACACACAGACACGCACACAATACATTCAGGTCATCAGAGAGATTAGCAGTTCATGTAAAATTACAGCTCCAATGAAAAGCCCTAATTCGAGTTCTATTTTCTGATAACTGACTCATCAGCTTATCATGCCCGCTACTCAACAGAAAACTCCAATTTTGGGTCACGGATTTGTCCACAACAATGTTAGAAGTTCGGCATGACAGGAGCAGCCCTGATACTCATTGTGCTCAGACGGAGGCTTGCCCTTGAAGTTGTGCAGCCTTCCAGGACATTGAGCAGATTTCATCCCCAGAGGGGAGCACTGCCTCTGAGCACTTTCTGCTGGCTCCTGTCCCCTCTCTGTGGACAGACCAGTTCTGGCAGGCTGTTTGTCAAAATGCCACAATATTGAGTGTGCCTATAGGAATGTGTTCACCCAAACTGAGTGCCTCGTCATTACTGTTAAGACTACACTACTCTTGGATTAGTCTGTTGGATTTGTGAGTGTGTCTGCTTTGTCTCTTTTTGTATTTTTTTGCATTATTCTTAAGTAAAAGTGCTGTATGCCTCTGTGTCATGCTTACACAGAGCCCCAATGCGTCATGTTCAAGGAGTCAGTGAAAGGATTTACTTCTTTTAATGGCCAAACAAAAAACCTTGGTGTGAAGGCTGACAGACTCATGCTGTCCTGACTTACCATCTACAGCCACCTCACATATAAGAAACTCTGCCGCCCACATCCATTAATATTGCATGTCATTTTTATTAACATTACCCCATCGTACCCCAGGCTCATGCTCTGGATTATACAAAAGCCAGCCCAAGAATAGCCCATACTTACACAAGCCTTTTTAGAGACAGACAATTTAAGACAATGTAACTGTGATTAAAAAAGTATTGCCTTTGAATGTGGCTGCATCTTTTCTCTGTTATTGTTTTTTTATTTACATTGACTTGTATAAAATAATTGCAAGTGGGACTCCCTGCGTCACTCCACTTCAATGTGTGTTTTAGACTATTATGTGCTTTCAGGCACTCTCAGTCGGACTTTTCTAAAGTCCAGCTACATCACATGTTATGTCAGTGTCATTCAAAGGAAATAATAACAGCACATGGATATGTGTATGTTTTCCTGTTGAGAAATGCTAAATGCATTGCTCTGTACGGCATGGAATGCTTTGAAATTTTAGGAGATATGCCTATTCTTCTTTC
Organism: Lepomis gibbosus; assembly: GCA_029875015.1. Taxonomy (NCBI): domain Eukaryota; kingdom Metazoa; phylum Chordata; class Actinopteri; order Centrarchiformes; family Centrarchidae; genus Lepomis; species Lepomis gibbosus. The sequence goes on from JAPMOB010241152.1 coordinate 77,330, forward strand.
TTGTTTACTGGTCTAATATCTGAATGGTACCAGAAGACTGTAAACAGTAAACTGTTAGCTCTTTTGTTTAATCTGTACAAAAAGCAAGCTGTAGCTGGGCTCCAGGAAGTAACCTTATTAAACCGCAACATTATAACACTTTAGTTTTTGTACAGATTACACAAATGAGATAGAGTTGTCAATTAGTGAGCTTTAGAGGTGCTGGTAAGCTAGCTTGTTTCCAGTTTTTGTGCTGAGCTAAGCTAACCAGCTGCTGACTCTAGCCTTATATTTATAGTAACAGCACAGAGAGTGGTCATCAATCTCCTCATTTAGCTGTAACGGAATGCCTGCAGAACATCTTCTTCAGCTACAGCCTGAACCGCTGTGTCTCTCTTCCTCTTGTCCATTTTTATGTTCAACAACGCCGTCCCCATTTGTACTCAAGCTTACCCAACTTGAATAGTCATGGCAGCCTCAATAATGTAATCCTTTGAGCTCTCTACATCTGTGATCTGTGCCCTGAATTTTAGCAGGAGAAAAATACGGTCTATGATCAGTACCCAAGGTAACACAGTGGACGTCTCCATTCCTTTTAAAATTGAGCATTGAGCATGTCCTTCGATTTTTTATTATCACAGGGACTATGTCTTGACATTGTTTCTAGGCATGAGGTTTTATTTTCAACTGGTATTTGTTTGTAGTATCATCAAACATGACTTGGTAGGTTTCTTTCTTGTCTCAATACTCATTTTCCGATCAATACACTTGCACCTGGTGCCCTTTCTCTCTTCTCTCGAGTCGATAGCTTGTTGACACACACCGCTGCAGTGCGCTCTAGTTATATATAATAATTTTAAGCAATAGCTCACGACAGGCCTTGGTAAATTGAGCTGGTTTTATTATGGTGCTACTTCATTAAAAATGGCCTCAGCGATTGGTTTGAAGTGCTGTAGGAGAAGGAGCTCCCATTTCAACATCAAGATGGCCCAGTAAACTGTTCTCTATGTTGTCCTTCATTCATTACTGTTTTTTTTAATAATTGCTAATGTTTCCTGCAGCCATTCTGATGTTCTACTAGCCAAGAAAAGAAAAGTTGTGCCTATTAGATCGAAAATAGTATTCAATATCTATATTTTTCAAAGTATTATATTATATATAAGTTAGAATTTCCAATATCGTAACAACAATGCCTTCGTTAAAAACATATTTTTCCTATCTGCTATCAATCCATTTAATAACAAGAGTCTATAACTTGCTGAAATGGGTTTAGAGTTCATAAATGAGCTTCAGAGTTGTTGGTAGGCATATTTTGTTGCCATAGGACAGTGCCAGGTTTCCCCGTTATCAGTCTTTTTGCAAAGCTAACCAGCGACTCATGTTGGGGGTTTTTAAGATTATTTTTCCTCCATTTCTGCTTGATTTGATAATCACAGTAAAGAGCGATATGAAAGGCAGGGGAGAGAGACAGAGAGGAGGACATGCAGCACCCGGGAGCTTCATGTGTGTTCTTAACGAAGTCTCCACCAAAAAGCCAATATGCATTTTCCCTAAATGTCAAACTATACATTGAAATACTATTCATCAAAAATATGGCCTTGGTATTTGACAAGTCTACCCATATTGTCAGATATATTAGACTGACAGTCATGACTGAGATGTAATTGACCGTTAATGTGTTTTAGTTTATTAATAGATAGAGTGAGACTGCAGTTACTATTGAAACATGTGATTTTTCACGGAATGTGCTTTAGATATATATTTAGTTGCGCTGAATGTGTTGACCTTTTCTCTGGTGGTGACAACCTTTTGCAGTGATGCCTGGTCAATGGACATTACCTTGGGATTCACTCAGTAGTCCTTTTACCAGTGACGGAGAAGCTGTTTTTCCTTCTGAAACATCCTCCAGGCCAAACAGAACCTCATCTGAACTTTGTTTTAAATAATACTTACCTCATCATTAACTAAATGTTGGCAAGAAAAATGTGGAAGTCAGAGTTGTGGGCTGACCCGTCGTCTTCAAAACATTTGTCTTCAGGTCCATTTAATACTCTTAGGATCGTTAATGGGAACTTGCCATTGGAAAGTGTCCTTTAACAACTCCATTACTCTTCCACTTTTTGTTTGTTCCTAAACACACATATTTTTAGTTAGCAATTTGCCTAATCGCCCGTAAACAATCATTGTCCTGTCCCTTAGGAGGGTTGGACCCTGCGCAGTGTGTTAGAACCGTTATTGTTATGGCTTAACTCCAAAAAGAAATGCTCAATTATCCAATCAGCACTTTACCCCTTTTCCCTCCGTTTTTCCTCTCTTTTCATCCGTTTTCAAACAGCATGCACCCCCTCCCCCCTTCCTCTTATTCCCCCTTAGCTACATTGCATTCAGTGCTGCATTACACTTGCAAATAATCACATTATTGCCAAAGACACCCTCTGATAAACAGACCATGTGTGCATGTCAATGAGTTGGTGCATAAACAGTGCGTTATTATTTTAATGAAGATATGTCACTGTTGTCGACATCGCTAAAGTGTGTATGTGTCTTTTGCAAACTGCCTTTAATTTGCCACAACAGTGCCACTGGGGCCAGTGACAGAATAATTGAATGAGATAGAAATAATTAATTAATATAAATGCATTAAAAAGATCCTTCTGTGGAGAAAAAAATAATATATTTTTTTTACAGCTTGATTAGTCAGGACTAATTTGATTGAATGGAAACTGGAGGTTGAAGGGAAACTGTGGGTTATGGTAATTAATATTAAAAGTCAAACTACTTTTACAGAATTATTTGAATAGTTTTTTGCCGCTGTATGCAAAGCCAGTGACGCCCCCGATTAATCACCCATCACACAGCCACAATGCTAATGAGCAACAAGCCGGCTAAATCTCTCTTTTACTTCAGTCATGTTGTGAAGTTCGGCCAATGACACATGAGAAAGAAAGAACATGGAATGGTTGGTGAAATGATGGGCTAAGAGTCATACCAAATGAGTTGTGACAACTAATTAGCTACTAATTATTCTGCAGAAATAGCTGAAATTTATTCACAGTTGTGAAATATTCATAGTGCAATACATATAAACTATTGACTCGCATTTATGCTACGACATTAAACAATGTATTTTGCTCAGTATGGTTTCATGCTTTTGTTTTGTGATTAGATACAGCATTAACGTATATGTGTCACTTTCTCACTGTGTGCTAGTTAGTTTTTCCTTGTGGCTTAATGTTGCTAATATTGTCATCTTGTTTGCTTTTTATGTCTCATGATGCTTTACAACAGCTACATTATGGCTCTATTTTGACGAGAACACTGCAATTTCAATATAATCATTTTTCTTTATCCTGTTTCCAGCTGTCTTCAGACAACTTTCTAGCCATAGATACATAAACAAACCCACATACATGTCTTTGCTTTATAGAAGGTTTATGCTGTCTGCTGCATTTCGTGATGAAGTCATTTGACTGACGCTTTTAACCAGAGCGACTACATGTCAGAGTTTGCATATCTCTGGGGTGAATAGGTGTCTTGTTCAGGGGCACATTGGTGGATGTCACAGTGGGAATCGAACCCTGGTCTGATCATTTCATAAAGTTGCCATGCTTTTTGAATCCACAAACTGTTGTATAAGGGAGAGTCAGGGTTCAACCACTAACAGCTAAATGTAACAAAGTAAAGGTAATGTGTACTGGCTACTGAAAATTATACTTGGCCTGATGTGGGTGCTGTTAATAATGGTTTGTGATATTTAATAATACCCAACTCCAAGTACGCTACAAGTACTACTCCTATTCTTTTTCATGGGATTTTAAGATACAGAAATTGTGATACATACATTTCACTCAGTGTAGCTCACTCATCATTTACCGGACTGGAATTTCACTAATGGATGAAAAAGTGCTGTAATTCTTTATTCAGCTGTAACCTGAGAGGACAAAGCCCCAATGTCAATAACTGGAGATAAAAATATTGATCCAAGAGATAATACACAGTTTACTTATGGACCTGTGATTGTTAAGTCACAGTCCAACCCAGTATTAATTATTTTGATGGTGGATTTTGCAGTGGAAAATGTATCTGGGTTCAAACTGACTGTAAAGTTTTAGATGTCTGTATATTTAAAAAATGTGCTCATTTTGCATTGTCAAACACACGTTAAAGGTTCCGTGTCTAAGTTTTAGTGGCATCTAGTGGTGAGGATCGCAAATTGCAAAATTGCAAAATCGCAAAAACCTAACTTTGTACTTTTTCTCCATGGGTTTGTACATTATATCAATTTAATTTCTAAATCAAACATAAAAATGCTGTGAAACCTGTGCATTTTTTAATTTATTATTATTTGTGTCTTTTGATATATTTGTATACTGTTCTGTAAACTTATTTATGTCCCATGTGCACTGTATTTCACTCTTTGCAATAAAGGCTTGAGGGGAAAAAACGTATGATGAAACATGCTATGTAAAGTCATTTGTCTGTTTGGGCTACTGTAGAAACATGGCGTGGCAACAGCTGCACCACAATCATCTTCACTCAGAAATATTCACATCATCACTAACATGATAACTATGACAGGAATGTTCCATCAGTGTGACTAATCACTACATGACAAATTATTGCTCATTGATCAGTTACAGCTGTATACAGATTAGTTTGATTTGAACAGTGATTACTGCAGGAATGAAGCCCACTGCAAATGCTTCAATCCAACTACTGCCAACCTGACAGGTGCCTTAATGTCCACAGAGTTATAAAGAAGGACAGTGGAGCCTGTAGATTTTATTCTAAGCTGAGGATAAATCCACGATCTCCAGAGATCACTGTCTTTGTCATTACATTGATGACAGATGGATCATAAAAGTGTCTGTTAAAGATTAATGTTTGGATAACAAACTACTGTTTTTAAAGTAAACTTCTGCAGATGAATGCATTCCGTACATACTTTGATAGTGACTGAATGAATAAAGAAATGAAACGGTGTGTCAGACAGCCGCTTCAAGCTCTGCAGGAAGGGAAGGAGTCAGCGAGAAACTCGTTTGTTGAAGTAAACCTCCTCCTGAGGTTGTTAGCTTCACAGCATAAGTTGCCGAAGTTACTGATCTAGGGTAAATCTGATCTCCGTCTTTGAGAGAGGAAACCTAGAGTTTCCCTCATCTCAGGCTTTATATACTCAGAGTTTAACTAACCCCGCTTTCTGAAACAAGGCACAGGTCAAGTCTCAAACACACATCAAAGTAAAGTAGCACAACGATACAGAACTTAGTTCCCTAAAGGGGAATAGGTGAAGTGACCAAGCTTCCGTAAAGTCAGTGTGGTCCTCGCTCTCAATTCCCTTTATCATGAAAATCAGATATTCTTTGTCCAATGGCAGAAGACATGGAAGACATGCATTGTTTATTTGAATTTACAGCTTGTGTTTGAACACTGAACACTGCAAACATTCAAATTTTTAGATGCTAATCCCAAGGCCTCCAATCAAGGGTTTTTGAACTCTGTAGAAGACCTTGAACTCTCATAGGAAGTGAAGCAGAGGCTGACCTGGCTATCAGTCAGTTTGACCGAGCTTGTTCTACAACTTGGGTCAACCCTTTTACATGCCAGAAATTTTTGCTGGCTGTCTTGCAGTCACTAGTCCAGTGTGAAGTGTGTTTACAACATTAGGAAAAAATAAAAGACAAATTGATCAGTCTATGTGATGGCCGACATGCTAATTATAACTATACAGTAATCGGTGAAAATGAAGCATGTAACCATAAGAAATGGCCATTGTTAATTATCGTCTCATTCTTTTTTAATTTTCTATTACTTCCTACTGTAAATGCATTAAATGAGCAACACTGTATGAACTGTAAAAGTGATGTTGAAAATTGGGATTTCGTCTAAACTGTCAGAGGACAGGTTTGGTGCACTTATGGAATTAATGTACTTGTAGTATCATCTTTAATAAGTGCATCACTTGTAGAAAAGACACTGAAATGGGGGCTGGGTTAAATAAAGGATAGCAATATAGTTTAATATAGTAAATGAAGTATATTTCCTAAATTGTTTGCAGTGCACTGAGTTTTTGAGACGCCGGGTGTGTTTGAAGACCTTTGTCGCTGCTTCCTCTTTATCACCAGAATCACACAAAGCCCTGAGTGTACCTATATGGAGCAGGGAATCAAGACTCTGAAAACAGACTCTCAGATAAAGGGCTGAAGCCGACGGGTGGCTCAGCAGTGAAGGGAGGAAGAGAGGACGAAGAGTTTATTTTTTTCTTTTTCTTTTTCCGTGATCTGCAGGCAAGATAACCAACACGTCTCAATCTTCGAATGTTGTGGGGTCAGAGCTTTGGCTTGGCAATAGCTCAAGGCATATCTGTGTTTGTGTTCTTATACATGTTTCCTGCCTACACATTCAGAGCACAGTATGCCAAGGTATGAGATTGAGTCCATGTCCGTATGTGTGGCTGACAGCGGATGTGAATGTCAGGGTGGCCACGTTGGTGGGAGGAAAGAGGGTCGAGAGCACAGACGGGGAGCAGTGAGCAGGTATTTGTGTCTCAGGTGCACTACAGGAAATGAAAAATGAAAAAAAAAATGGGGTATGCGAAGAGCACTTGTCATAGGAGGCGGCTGCCATTTCTGACGGGGAATTAATAATGTATTCTTGCAAATTTGCAGTGTTATTCTGGGTGGGAGGCTTGGACAAGAGCTGCTGTGGACTAGAAGCAGGGAAGAATGCTGATAAACCGAGGGAAATAAGAAATACACATGAAAACCCAGTGCGGGTACACACACACACACACATATATGCATACAAATTCTCATAAGATATTGACTTCAAACGCATTCATATATAAAAACACATGAGGTGTAATTGCTATGTGCACAGATGTGTGTATATATATATATATATATATATATATATAGTTTTCATTCCTGTGAACTGCATACTCAATATTAATTAACTGTAATGGCTTATATGTTTTGTGAGTGATTACAAGTCAATAGAAAATATTGATTTAGCAAATGCAGCAGGTCTCCAAGGGAAAGCAAAGATTTTTTAGAGTGATGGGTTGCAGGAAACAAAGAGACATTGATTGAGAGAGATGTGTAAATGATTTCTTTTCATTTTGAGGCAGCGTGATATCTATCGAGTAAAACCATCTCTTACATTTGCATTAAAATTGACATTTTAACTTTTTATCCTCTCCTGCACACAAATCAGCAAACCAGAAATACACAAGCCACAATCATTGGCTATATTGCACTTTCATTATCCCCTAAATGTGTCTGGCAGCCATCAGCTGCATGCAGCTCGCAGTATGGCCAAATCAGTCATATAATAGAGGTTTGAATAAATGGGAATGTCCATGTAAGCTAAACAGCACACGGCTGAAGCTGCCTGGTTATTACCAAGGTTGTGGATTTACATTCATCCGTGTCAGTTGGATATTGCTTTCCTGAGCATGGAAGGTCAGCTCTCATTGCTTTACTAATATCTTCAGGTTCTCTTTTCATAATCGACGGCATTCTCTTGTCCCTCTGACTGCATTTGATGGCGTAAGTGTATGTACGGGTAGTTGCGGCATGTGTAAGAGCTCTTAAGGCCTCAGTGTTCAGATCAATTTCATGGCTGGCTTCATCGCGGCTTCACAACTCATTCATACATTGACTCATACATCGGCCATTGCAGACTCTCATGTAGTTGTACGGTTTCCACCCCCTACCTCAGACATGCCGGTTCATGTTCGTGTTTTGACTACTTTCATTAGCAGCTCTGGTCTTAAAATCCCATCAAGCAAGCGTGTGCGTCACTTAGCTTTGTTTTTTTTTCTTATTATTTCTTTTTCTGTAGCTCTCCCACTCTGTCTCCCCCTTCAGTTTGATGTGATCCATTCCTCAGATGATTGGCGAGGTGTTAAATATTGAGTCTTACTGTCAGAGAATAGTTGCTTTTGGGCACAGCATGTGAAGCCTGCCCTTCGCTTTCAGCTAATTCTTCTAACAAAATCCGACCTCTGTGATTTAAAGAAAGGCATGTTGTGAAGGAGATGGAAAGAACAAACAGACAGATGAAAGGGGTTACAACATCTTATCACTCTTGCACTAAATGGACACATGCATTAATTATTGACACAGACGCCTTGTCCCAACATTTTATAGTCTGTTATGTGTCATAAGGGATGACTCAATCCATTAGGCAAAGAGAGATCAAGGACAGGGCAAAGTGTGACTCTCACTTTGATATCACCATCAACACAGTCATGTGGAGAAAAGTATGGAGCTCAGCCATCACATATGGTTTCAGATAAGGCCTTTTAAATGTTACAGTATACAATAACACTTCATACATAAATATATGGCTCAATGAAATAGGGCTGGATGATTTCTTTAAAGCTTGTGGATGCAGCACAGTTTTAATATTTTATTTGTGCGTAAATGCAATAAGACAAAAACATGATTGGGACATCTATATTTAATAGTAATGTGTGCAAAACAGATGAGCAAGAATAACATTATTTGCAAGGCTGGTATTATTATGCATATTTGAAAAACTGGGGCTATCCAATACGGTTAACTAGAAGCTTCGAACGCAGGGGCATGCACTTTAATAATCGGTGATAGCACAGATGAGGCAGAAACTGAAAGTTTGCTGTCTAATTCACCTGCTCCCACTGTTTGTGCTGTCAAGACATTAGCCTGATATCTCCAGACAGCGACTAGCTAGCGTTAGCTACCCAGTTATGTAGCAGGGACAGATTGAACTAAGCAGAATCTGCACACTCTTCAGCCCACTCCCAGGGCTTTTTCTTTGATATTACCAGAGGTAATATTTTATTAAAGACACAATTTACATTATTAGTGTGCAGAGTACTCTCATAAATGTACTTGCTACATGTTCTACATGATGGCTAGAGCCAGTTAGCCATGTTAAGTCCCGAGTTCTACAAAGCAAGGCAGACACTGTATAAATCAAGCCCAACTTTAGCCCTAAATCTGTCCACCCTGCTGTCAAAAGTTATAGAAGAGGAAGAAGAAGAAGAAGCTTGTTTTAATATTCTTGTAGTAGTTAGGCTTGCCACCTTGAATACAGAAAAATGAAGGACATATGTCGCAGCGGGGGCCACACCCCTGGGAGCCCGGCAACCACAGACCCAATGGTGTGCCAGTGGAGGTATATAATAATTTAAAACATGTTTTCAGGAAAGTGTTAAGATTGATACCAATGGACATTATAATAAGCTATCTACTATTAAGTGTGAACAGATGCACTCAGTCTCTCTCTATCAAAACTCAACAGACTAGTGGTCATTTTGTCATAGCTGAATACACTGCTATGATAATAAACATAGGCCAACAATGTGTCACAGTGAGACCACAAAAAAATAAGATGTGCACTGTATTTTATTAACTTGTTAAACCTACATGTCCATTACTTAATGACTATAAATAGGCTAAAACAAATGTTTTGATACTGGAAAGACTTTTTTCAAAGGATTTGAACATCCTGAACATCAGTGGACCAGAAGTAGTAGGCCTTGTGTGGAGTATTGGAGTATGTTAGGCCCACCTTCTTTTATAAATGTTTTCTTGTCATAGGTACATTACTTGTGCAGCACAGACAGTAAAACTATGAACAGGACTGCTCAAAGTTGAGAGTGATCAAAAGCTCACTCCTAATGAGCTCCACAGAGCACCTGTGTTCTTGCTTTCACTTTGTTGGTCATTCTAGAAAATATCCTTTCCACATAACCAGTGGATGCTGAGATGCTTCTGCCATGACTGTTGATGGACAGGATGGGGAATTGCTAATGAACTTGAGTAACTGTAAAGGGTGGTGTGAATACAGATTTTGGCTAAAATATTTGTCATTGTTTTCAGTAACACCATCCAAACAATGAAACCACACATGAATAATCTATCTACAGATATTTCTAAATTTAATTCATCACAGTCTTTATGATTGGTCAGTAAATATATTTGTGTTTTTATTTTTTCACTTTTTATTTAGCCTATTGTTCTATAGTATTGAAGGATGTAATTCTAGAAATTGGTTAAACATAACACATAGTTGTTTACATTCTTCACATAAGCACTATATTTTGATAATTAAATGTGTTTAAATAGCCTATATATCTCTCTTATCTCTTATTAAATGAATGTGTATATGTCTGACTGTATACCTCAACCTTTAAAAAAAAAAATCATACCAGAGATGTGATTCACACGCAGCACGCTGTCGTACCGAAGTTAAAATGGAGCCCACAGAGGTAAGCTCCCACTTGCAAACCCTTTTGATTTTATCTCCCGTTTTTCTTTGCTCTCTCCAGTTTTCCTCTCTGGGTCACAATTCTCCCAATTTCATTTATTTCTCCCAATTTATGACAAATGTTCCAAATCCGATTCCATGTGGGAAAAAAAAGAAAAGATTTGTGTCACTTTGGCCCGCAATCTGATTGATAATAATGTATAAAAAAAGTCATAAATTCTTGCTGTGACCTGGCACACAAGCAATTATAGCTTGTTGTCTTCAATGACTTGCACAGAGGTTAGGTGTGGTTACTTAGATGTTATTAACTGAAGTAATCACCATATTAAGAATGAAAGTGAAACTGGAACAAGGTATCATTGGTGGTCTGACATTTTCCTACCCATAGTGTGCAGAGGGTGACGTTGCGTTGTGCACAGACTTGATAAGAGACGGCTAGCTTGTTAGATGTTGTGAGGCATTCCAGAAGCTGTGTTGGTGGTCTAACACACACTATAGAACAAGCAATTGGCATGCCCGGTGCAAATGCCCAATGGTCAGGCAAATTACTGGGCTTCACATTAAAATCCTATAATCAGCCCTTTGCTGTGATAATTTCAATTTAATTCAAGACTTTTATTTAATCTATAGGAAGCTTGGTTAAAAGAAGTGTAGATGAAATAAACTGAGGTGAGCCCCACTGGAGATAAAAGGTGTCAAATGAAAGGCCAGCTGTATTAAAGCCCCTGCTCTGGAATCTTCTTACTGGCTCCATTAGCCTACAACCCATTGATTTAATTTCACCTCTCATACATGGAGTGCATTCGAAGGTCACATGTGGCATTTGCCCTTGAAATATGTAACCGATTTCACAGATAGGTCATGCTGAGAAGGTTGTCCATTTGCTTGCACGTGTTGCCTACAAAGAGGAAAGGAGGAGAAAGAAGTTGCCATGGGTGATTGGTTTGGTAATTTACAGCGAGGACTGCTATATGGAACAAATTGAGTTTGAAATGCCATGTGTCATTTTCTGTGACTGCATGGCTGGAGCTGCTTTTGCTTTTGCTTTTCCACACATATTCTTTATCTTATTTCTTTCTCTTTGACATGCACAATCAGAATCTTTTAAATTATGTCTTTTTTTAAATCAAGGTTTTGGGTAGTGCGTCACAATTCTTTTTAACGGCTGCTTAGCACGTAAACCATTGCATGAGAAACCTTCTCAGAATCATCCATTGTATCAGTAAAACCTAAACTGTGAGCAACTGCGAGAACCATGCATGCACGGCATGCCTTCTTAACTGTCTATTTTTTTCTTTTTTGACCTTGACTGCCAGCATGTACTTGTGCCTTACAAACAATGGAACAATCCATTTCTTTGTTTCTTCTTTCCTCCTTGGATCAGTAGAAAAATATTCAGACTAATGTTCTTTTCCAGCATCCTTTGATTAAGACATCACAGTTTCTGTTTATATAGAAGTAAAATTAATTGAACACATACATGTAGGTCCTTGATTTTCACCAAATACACCTGGGGGGAATACAAGCAAATTAAAAGAAATGTGATGTCTAATAGTCACTTGAAAAATTTGTACTCTCATATCTGAAATCTCATATAAGAAAATGCAGGGTGACAATCAAAGGGTTAGGGTCATTGTTATTCATTTGTGATATATACAACTAAATGCAGTTTTAATGCAGACAGAAGAGACAAAGCACAAACATCTGATAGGATTAAACTGCTATGACTTTGGGAATAGTGTTCCCATGTGTGCTTACTGCAAACCTTATGACATTCACACTGGAAGAAAATGGAAAGTGCTGCAGCTGATACTAGCACAGACTGTAGTCGTTTTTGTCACCATTTGTTATTTATGTCTTAGGGTGTTCAATTAATGTATGGTGTTGCTGGGAGTATTTGCAGAATAACAATTTCACAACTGTTTCCTGTACATATGACAATCAAAGTTTGAAGTAAAAGTTTGAAGTTCATCTCAGCATGTTCTCCCAGCTGTTCAGTGGCACTGACAGTATTTTGTCTGACCAAATGTTACCATTATTGTTTAAGCAAGACAACTGAAAGTAAAGTCCAGCTTGAATCATATCTTTGATAGCTGGATGAAGAAAACATTAAACTTAGAAAAATATATAACAGTGTAACAGCAGGTCATAAATTCATCATTTTGTGCTTTCACCCAGCATCAGATTTTGTTTCAGTGCTTTAGGTCTGGCCGTGACTGCAACACTCCTCTCTTCCTTTGAAACTGAACTTCAAAGCCTTCCCGAACTCTCAGACTGGACCTCAGATCAGTGTCACTCTGTTCATCATTCAAAACATTGTCTTTTATCCAGCCTTTTCTCTTAAGACTTGCATTCAAATGCATCATAGGACGACTACGTATTATGCATTGGCAAGATTCGTTTGGTGGAAATGTAATGATGGGATGTCAAACTTGATTTGCTTGAATTTTACACAAAGGATTTATTCTTTCAGCGAAAAGCATCCCATAATCAATAATCCAGTTTGTTGACATCCACTTTGTCTGCCATTCAAAGGCAATTTTACAGAGAAAGAATTAGAATTTTTTGATTTTGCTAAGCGCTGTGCATGAGGGTAGACTGTCCTTCAAAGCTCTCCAAATTAAATGACAAAATATGTTGTTTGCCCGTGCCCTCTAGGAAGACTCAAAAAAGTGTGTAATGTAACCTCCAAAACCATTACAAATAACTGATTCACAAAACATATCTGTTTTATGATGTGATAACACTATGTTTAAAGCTGTGTTCGAAACGGAAGGCAGTTGCCTCGTTACCGTAAAAGACAGGTGCCTCAGAAGGCATAACTTTCAAGTGACGGCATCTCTGTTAACACTGGTTTTGAACAGCCTTCTAGGGCAGCACTTACGGCAACATGTGACATCAGCATCTTGCCTCTTCTGGCTGTCAGAACGGTCAGCGTCAATGCTGCATTCAAAAACTGGCCGTTACAGGGGCAATTTGAAGGCATCTTAAAAGACAGGAAGGCCATTTGGAACAGCACGTGATGCCTTGTTGTGCTGTTAGTCACCTCCTGTGACAGCAGTTTAGCCCGTTTCAAACACAGCCTAAGTATTGGTCAGGTTTAGGGTGCTTTCACAGCTAACCTGTGCGTTTGCCCGGTTAGTACAGTTGATTTGGGCTGATGTGAAAGCTGTCAACTGAACTCTGGTGTGGACTAAACAAGTTGGCGCATAAATATCTGTCAGTCACCGAAATTAGATTTCCCCTTCAGGGTCCAGAGGATGCACTGATGATACAGGATGCTGTCCTTGATATGGGAAACATATTTTCATAAGATGCTTCTTTTCACCTGTCAGCAAGTCGGGTCTAACGTGCAAAGAGGTTTATGCTATTAACAGTGCAATGACAACTGCATAATCCCTTACCAGCGTCCCACCCAAAACAAAAAACTGCCAATTCATGTGCATGTTCATTTACGAAAGCCAAAGCACCACTGTGAGCACCACCAGTGTCTGTGGTAAAGGGAATCACTTGTTTTTGAAGATACATACTGTCCATAATTTCTCCTGTAATGTACAATGATTTCAACCTTTCATCAAATCAATAAAGATTATAATAAACTCTAGAAAAGAGGTCGCTAACTAAAGCACCACACAAAGGTTGACATGACAACAAATAAAGCATGCTGATTGTGTATGAAGCATTAACATAGTGAGAGTTAGTCTTTGACCAGTCAGATTGCTTTGTTTAAACTACATAAGTCCCCTTGCAGTTTGGAGAAAGTCAAGGATGTTACAAGCATATATAAGGACTTGAGCTGGCTTAAGTGCAGGAGTGTCAAAGCTGCTTTCTTCAGTCTGTTTCTTCCTCTCCTTGTATGATTAATAAAAGTAGAATTCCTTGTCAGTTTGTGATGGATGGGGTAAAATAATCTTCCACATTATGCGATACATCAAGTAGATTTAGCCATTTAGATTTCACATTTTAGCCATTTATCTGATGCTCTTATCATGAGTGAGCTACTGCAGCAATTTAATTCCTACATCACCAGTATTACCAGCAATCAACAGTAGAGCGATACAGCCCTGGCAATACAGTGATTAACACATTTATGAGAAATTGTGCCAAATTTAGAAATAAAAAGATGATCACAGTGTAGATGACACTGTAACTATTATGTTGCAGATGGTAAAAGCTAGCTGGGTTAGTCACACCACGAGGGACAGGCTGTTGCGATTGGTCAAATAGGGGCTCGCCACTGTGAGCTGTAGGGAATGATGCCAGGCTAAAGGTTAAGGGTTACTAGATACTTTCAGAGAGCCATTGTACAGTCTGAAGCAGGTTGACCTTTGCTTCTCCCTATTGATTCACCCCACCAAAGAATCCGTATCGATTTGGCCTGCGGACCTCCTGGAATCAGTGAGTTTTCTGTACACAGAACCAGGATGCACCACACACAAATACACCCAAGCTGAATCCGATTATTACACACAGAAAACGAGGAGGCGTTTCTTCTGACACCTCTTATGAGTTTTTAGCAAAGGGAAGAAGACTGCGGAGGCCGACACAAGATTGACGAGGTGAGTGGTTGCCTGAGCCGATGCGTGTCAGTCTTACTTTTCTTGGCCTGATGCAACTTGTGCCTCACTGTGGAACAACATAAATCGAAGGCCAGGAAAGCTTGGTATCTCATGTTAGCAGCTTCTGTTTCAATGTCACCTATCACAAGTGACAAAGCATTACAGCTTGATATATTTGAGTGCAGTAGGTGTTTTTTGGCTTCAGCCTATAATTACTGTACTATGTGGAGATTAAACATTCAGGAGACACTAGAATCTCATTGGCCCAAATTCTCTACAGAGGGGTGTTTTATGGTAATTATGAGAGGTTTCAACTGCTTTTACAGCTTCTGCTTCACTTATTTTTGTTCTTTGTTCTTATGTTATACAATTTCTACTTACTTTTATTTCAACACAAAGTAAAAAAGGAGGGTAGACTGTCAGGCAGTAGGGTGTTCTTCAGCTTTTGATTTCCTTTGCGCTAAATCACACACACAAATTTCTCTGATTGCAAAGTAACTTTTAAAGCCCCATTAATGTTTCTTTTTTTTAGAGCTGTAGTGATTAGTTGAACAACCAAAAATTAATTTAATGATTTTGCTAATAGGCAAAAGGCCATTTTTTTAAGCAAAATTTCCAAACCATTTGAATGCTTCACAAATGGGAGAATTGCCTGCTTTTTACCCCGCCTTACGTGGTACTAAGTTGAACATGTTTGGGCATCTGATGGGATTACCTTTCACGGGCATTCACATGTATTTTCCTGTGTGAAGTCATGCTTTATAGGCCAAACAATTAATCAATTAACAGAGAAAACAACTGTCAATTTCAGTTGCAGGCTAATTGCAGCCCTCCTCTAGGTAACTCCAAATGGAGGGCTGAGATCTCTCATTGCCGTATAAAGTTTTCAGGGCAGATGTGCTAAGAAAAAAAATCACATTTTTAATCTTGGATACATGGGGCAACATGAGCATTTGTTTGAAGCCATATGTGTGTGTACCTTTACAAATGTAACTCACTTTTTTATCTCTTTTCCTTTAGCTGCTAGATGTTCCACTATGTTCAACAGCCAGTCACAATCTTAGCCTGTCTTCTGTTTGGTTCTGAGCAGGTAGCTTACAGTTGTTTGTTTTTGCTAAAAATAACTGGAACAAGGAACTGCAGAGTTCCCCTCAGAGTTTTCAGTGGGGCTGTCCCTGTGAGCACTTTTATATTACACACGGTCATTTGAACCAATGTTATTGTTAAAAATATTGATAGGCACAGGTTTAAATAGAAGATGGCAACAATAATTCCAACAAAAACACCAACAGCACCCATCTTCTGCAACTTTAGCAAACCAAACACGATACAACAATTGTATGTGCTGCCGGGTGATGAGATGGAAAACATACTCAGTTTGAATCCGTCCTGCACTCCCTTCAAAGTACCACTGAAGTATTTGGCAATTTATTAGATTAATGTTATTAGTTCTACTTAATATAAAGTGTTAGGAGGACATTTGAGAGTAATCTGTTATCCAATTTCACAGGCGGTCTAAAAACGGCTTTTGGAATCTCTAGTGTCTCAATCTGCTCCTCCCTCTCGCTCTAATCTCCTCTCCTCCAGCTGTAGCCCAGGGAACAGGGGAGCTCCAATGCCGCTCTAAGGAGGGGCTAATCTGGGCACGGGCCGCCCAGGATCGCTGCTCTGGTCTCGGGCCAGTGCTTTTGGCTAGCTCCCTGCCCGAATCATGAGGCCCACTCTGCTGGAAGCTTGCTTCCCCTGACAGCTTGGTGACGCAGTGGTGGATGGAAGGGTCAAGAGGAGAGATGAGTAGGTGGAGAATGGGTGGGTGGTGGTAAAGAAATAATAGATGGATGATGAAGAACAGGCAGGATGGTGGTGGAGAAGTGGATATATTAATCTTAGGGAAAATGTAAACAATGCTATTCAGAGAGAGGTAGGTGAAAGTGCTTGAAACTGAGCCATTGGCAGACAGAGGTGTGGAAGAGAGAGAAAGAGAAAATGGGCAAAGGAGAAAGAGGTTAGGACACAAAAAAGGCTGTGAGGCAACCTTAGATTTGGCTGGCAAAATAATACATTCTTTCAGACAAACAATCTTGCTTCTTGGTATGTCACAATACCAGAAATTTAGTAGTTGATACCAACACAGATAAATAAAAGATCTGCATTGATATTTTTATACTCTGAATTGTCACCTGCCACCTGAATTCTGTTTCGCTTTATATAAATACCGGTAAAGACTTTTCCACCATAAATTGGTGGAGAAAATGTCTCCAGAATGCAGGAAATTAAGTGTTTAATGCTCAACATCTCCTACCCCCCAATCGTATATTTCATCAATATTCTTCTTCTTCTTTTTCTTTTTCTTCTTCTCAAATCTCTTATTGTAGCTCCAGGTTTTGATTCAGAATTTTCTCAGCGATCCAAAGCTGATACGAGATGACTAGATATTTTGCTATGAGCTAGATCCAAAATCAGAAAAGGGTTGAATGTGAAGTTTATTTATTTGTCATCCCTGAAAAAATGAATGTACTATCTGTAACTTATGTATTTTCCATAACAAAATAATGGGAACTTCTATTCTATTTGTACCATCTGAAAGAAAAACATCTCAGATAGTGGTATAATATGTTGACTTTTGAGTGCTAACTTTTTGCTTTTGCCAAGGGGAAACAGGAGTGAAGAGTGATAGAATGAAAAAGAACATAGGTAGGAAGGGGATGGTAGACATCTAAATAGAAAGTGAAACATTGCCTGGACAGAGCACCAAACAGCGAGGCAGAAAAAAAGAATAGACACTCAGAGAGGTGACAGAGACACGGGCAGAAGAATAGGAGGAGGGGCTCAGCTAGATGAGAAAAGTTTCTGGACTGAAATGAGAGGAGGAAAGAAAAAGGAATAATAAAGCGGTGTGCATGGTGAGGTGTGGGGTGTGGGGAAGAAGTGGCAGTAGAAGATAGAGAATATGAACATGATAACCCACTGTATGTGTGTCTTTTTGTGATAACAGAGCAAAGGCAAGGGGTTGCAAGCGCATGAGTGAAAGCAAAACAGCAGACAGACTTTTCAAAGAAGAGTTGTGGGAATAAATCTGTGTATGGCTCGTTCTTTGATTATTTCGTTTCAAAACCAAATTGGTAGAAAACAAAAAAAACAAGTTCTTTTTTTCTCTTTTAAAAGCAAAACGGGAAAACAAAGCAGCTGAGTTTTGTGTTTCTGTGTTGTATCCCTAATGGTTTTCAAACTAACTGGCTGTGGTACATGTGTGCCTGTTGCAACAGCTGTGGTCAGCGTCGGGCTGCATACAACCAGAGGGAGTGATCACCAACCCTTCACAGCGCACCAGGTCGCTCCCGTAACCTTCTCTCCCTTGCCCTCTATGGTCCAGCACCCAGCTCCCTCTCCGGTAGACCTACTGTGGGTTGTGTTGCCAGTGGAACCGGCGCACTGGACAGTCAGTCGTCGTAACCTCTGGCTGGATAAAGTCCGATGCTCCTGATTTTAGCACTTGAATGTACTTATAACTATCACTGAATTAATTTGATAGTGAAAAAAGTAAGTAAAGAGTATTCTGAGGCATCCCAGGTGCTAGTGAGTTACAAACAACGGTGAGCCTCCTGTTTTTGAAACCCCCCTATGTTAGGCTAATATTCAAGCTCTACACTGATGGGACACTTTAAATATAAAAATCAATATTTTCACCATTTTGGTTTTAGAACATAAAAACAAAAAACAACATTTTTCTGATTCGGTTTTGAAACCAAATAATAAAAGAACGACACGGATTGGAATAACTCTTTATTTTTTCCTTCCTCTCTTTGCTCTTAGCTTCTATAGGACAAGCAAGATTCTTAAAGATTTTTATAGACACATTAATTACTCGCCTCCTACCTCAAAGGAGGGCTGCATAATGAACAGGATTTTCACAAGTATGTAACTATTCTTACGAATCTGGTCCTGTATATACACACATGCATTAGACCAGCTCTAAATGTGTCTCTGCGAGGTGGCATCATAGATTATGACAGGCACTGGCACTGTCAGCCCAGGCTGGCTTGGCAGCTGGCAAAGCTTAAAGACCTCTACAGGTGCTTGGGCAGATGCCTGTTTTTGTGCGCGCGTGTATGTGTGTGTGTGTGAGAGAGAGTGTGTGAGCTTTATCAGGGTGTGAGGCAGCATGTATTTCCTGTATTACGATGAGATTGCAGCAGGCGGTCTGTAGCGTGAAAGGCTCACACATTCTTTCATCATAATGTAGACTAATATGGTAATAAAAGCAAGCACTTCTCAGAGAAATGTTAGTCAAGCAGAGCAGCAAAGACATGGCACTTGAGCATGTGAATGTGAGTGAATACATTATAGCAATGATCAAAAAATAAGCACACCATTTCAGATTTTTGCTTATGAGTTTTATTTATTTATTTATTTATTTATTCATTCATGTAGGGTGTTTTCCACCACCAAGTCAGTGTTGCACTTTAATCATATAATCAATAACCGACAACATCTCTTGGTGTGTCCCTGAGATCAGACAAACATGAATATCAATACTCACCTTCAAATATGTCATTAAAGATGCTGTTACTAATCTCTGCATCACAGGGCACCTGTCACAGAGTATAATCTATAGTGGATGTTGTATTGTAATAAACCAACTTGAGTTTTGTTTGTTTGTAGTTTTATTTCATTCGTACACTCAAGGTAAAAATGTCCTTGCCTAAGTTGAATAAGAATAATTTCAACCTTTGCTAGTCCGTAGTGAGAGTATTTGCACATAGCACTGGCCTGATGGTGTGTGCATACTGGAAGAAAACACAAAAAACAAACAGTCCTTCTTTGGTTGAAAATGTAAAACACAAACACAACAGTAGCTAAAGAATTGAGAATATGCTCTTAAAAAAGCTACTAAATGCTAGTTTGTGCTTGAGCAGTGAAATGAACTCATGCATTTTCATTGTGAAATTGTCTCTGGTATTCAATGACATAGACCAAACAATCTGTATATCTTCTTTGGCAGATGGCAAATTACATTCGACATTTAATTAAAACATGAAGTTAACCATGATGTATGTCCGATCTTGTGATGGAAAGTAAATTCTTGAACTTGGAAAAATGAGTGGACACAACAGTTTCAACACAATAAATAAATAAATGTATGTAAATTTAGTAGCTGTAGCTTTCAATCGTATTACTTTCACATAAACTGCAAGCTCCTTTTGCTGAGGAAGATCGTTGAATACGATTAAAAGTACCAAAATGGTAACTAAATGGACCTTGAGGTGAGATTGTTTAATCAATCTGGTCTTTATTTGGCAAATCCGTTTGAGGTGTGTGACAAACTGTCACAATACAGAATTTATGACTCTGTGGGGGTGCTTGAATAAGCTTTCCAGAGACCCTCCAGAACTCCACTTCTCCTCATCTCTTAGATGATGTCAATTTGGAGAATTGCCAGACAAGACACGGACTTCTCATCCCTAAGAACATGTGTTGTCCAGATAACAAAGTCACAGCAACATTTGATAACCATATTTTTTGATTGCTTGATTGCACCTCCTTATGTGGTCTGAGATAAGGTTGCCAGATGCCCATCATATAAGATGAAGGTAACTCCTGAAGGAAAGTAATTGGCATATTCTTCCTTTTCAAGCAGATCTCAGCACATATTATCTCAATGTTTAACCCAACTAAATTTTTGTATGACATGAAATGTGCAAGTTATTAATTCACAGAATTAACCTTTTGTTTGTCCCGTGATAATACTGCCATCTACAGTCAGAAACATCACCACTATGAATCTGTGTAATACTGTAGCTATTATCCTGTATTATTTAGAGCAAAACAGTGTTAAACAGTTATTTGGTATACAAGGATAGCAAGTGATTCTAATCATGTAAATTGCAATACACTTTTTTGTTAAGTTCAGCCAACTTTTCCTTACGGTGTGCTAGCTCTCCATCTTATGTGTGCTCAGTTAATGGAAAATGGTGTGGAACTGGTGACGTTAGTGCTTGTGCACAGGAGAGGGGGAGGGGCATTGTTACAGAAAATTCTATACACGGGCTCATTCAAACTTGCTGGACTCTGGGCACTAGTCCTGTTTCCATCAACATTTTTTTATGCCCATTTTGAGGTATCCCATTAAAAAAGGTTGATGGAAATGTAAAAATAAAAAAGTTTTTTCACTGGAAAAAAAAAAAAAAATCAATATTTAAGATTTTTCTTTTTATTGATAACTTACACTGCACTGTAACTTTGACTGTCCTGTTTTCTTTTTCTTTGTTTTTAGCTTTTTACTATTGCTTTTAATTAAATATTTACACAGTGAGAAATGAGTAGGTAGTTGAGTTAGGACATTTTGGGAGTGAGATTTAACAGAGTGAAGGAAGTGGTCTTCAATCTCGCGCCCGAGGAACCTCTGTCCACCTGTAAACGTGCAGGTGGGTCTAGAGTATAAATGGATAAAAGTGGCCTGCTGACAGACATGCCCTGGTTTCTCTGTAGTGTCCGAGGGTTTTTCGAGTTTCAGTGGACCCAAAGATTGCTGACAAGTACAGACTAGCCAGAGAGAGTAGATTAAGTTGTCACGTTGAGGGGTGTGTGGTGCAGTGCAGAGCAGGTGAGGACCCAAACGCAGGACACGAAAGCCGGCAGGTACAGTTCAGCAGTT
>JAPMOB010241153.1:0-13718 GCA_029875015.1 Lepomis gibbosus
CCTCTGTGCCCCACCCTCTCTTCAGCAGGAAAACACCTGCAGTTAAGGTCAGGGCTCTGCCTCCCTGCCTCCTCTGTTGCTTTGCAAGCTTCACTCTGTTCTTTGGATACCAACACTCTGCACTGCTTTTTGATCATTTGTTTGCATCACAGAATGCACTTTTACAGCACATAGAGATTCTCTTTGCTTTGAATGTATCATCAGTCCTGCCCTCGGGGAACTTCACCGCGCTCATCCACCAACTGTGGAACTGTCTTCAAAAGGTATATGTTCTTCACCGTTGAAATTTCAGGCCGAAGTCACGGTCCTGTTACCTTTGGCATCAACCCTGACCAATGTGTTCTCCACCACTGAAAGATGTCTGCCAAGAGTAGGTTACATTAAATCACTGTTAACACATCATCCACAATTAGACATATTGTTTATGATGACATTTTGACATTCAACTCCAACTAGCTTTATCGATAGCTATTATTATTTTTCAAGTTACAACCATCTTATAAAAATGTCACTTTGAACATTCAAAGTGACATGAAAAGAGAGGATCCAGATCCATGTATCCGTGATCCAGATGGAATACACTCAAACGCATAGTTTGAGGAAAAAATAAATATTCAAGATAAATCCTTTAGAACAGAAGAAAAGATGAATGATTTCCCTGGACATACGCACATTCACAGCTCCTTCATATTTCTGGCTGGCTGGTCGACGGAGCATGCTCTCCTCCACTCACTACACACATTCAGTCCAGAGCCACAGTCAGATTAGAGCACACTCACTGAGAAATATCAGCGGCTCTCTTCAAGGGTAAGGTGCCTTGTTGAAAAGTCACTGAATGGGTCTTGAAAGTTACCAAACCCAAAGAGAAAGTTGCTAAGTTGTCAACAATGGCTGGTTAACACGTGGAAGGAAAAAGCTAGTGTGTACCTGCTGACACCGAAACACTGATAGCATGTTAGCGCAAACTGATTTATCGTTTAATTGTAATAAATACAACTGAAAAACAGAGAGAAAGACTGAGGCTCCTTATGTGTTACATTGTCAGAGAAGATGCGAAGGTCACCATATTAATACAAAGTTCATCAGAGTTCAACATGATCGGACTATTTAGTCTAGAGATGAATATGTCCAGAGAGACTCACTGGTAGCACTTAAGCCTCACCGGTTGGCTGCAGTCTATATGTAATGAGTTTGTATGTTCTCCATGTTTCTTTGTTCTGGGTTTAATGGTTTCTTATCAAAACACGCAAGTTCGACCCAGAATCTCTCAATTAGTCTGTAATCATAAGTGTGAAACTGTTCTCATGTTTATATGTGTTATCCTTGTGGTATCTGTCCAGGGAATTTTGTTCATAAAATCGAGGCTGTGTGAGGTTCCAGCCTCCTCCTGACCATAAATAGAAATGTGTAGAGAAACTGGATAAATAGGTGAATGGATGGGGCTATAACTGCAAATGGCATTTCTGCTACCAAATATAGGATTATTGGAGATAAATTGCAGATAGCATTAATGCATAAATACAGTAAACACTCATGTCACTACCCTGTCATTAGGGAGCAGTAGGCGTACTTTCCATTTGTATGATATGTCATCACATTGAATCTTAAAAGTATTCTGCTCACAAAGCTGCCTCGTGTCTCAATGAGCGCAATAAAGACTTTATTTAAATTGCATTTCATTTCTGTGATCCCATGCACTGCTCTCTTTATAACCTCACTTCTTTCACTTATCATTCCTTTAAATGCGGTATTTTTTCTAAATTAGGATCTTGAAAGAATGACGCCATCAATCTGTAACTGGGATAATGCCAGTCCCGTTCAGAAAACACCCCCAGAGCAAATGTTAAATGGTTACCATCGCATATGAATTAATAATGTACACAAAGTATTTGTTTTTTAGTTGCAATGGAGGCTGAAATGCTTTAAATTGCACAATTTGTATTTTAACTAGATCGAGAGTTTCACCACTAGCACTGAAACTCAACAATGTTTAAAAAGAAGTTTATTGATGGCTTGTTTTTACAGGAAGGTGTACTCATATGTAAGGTTTATTTTCCATAACCTTAAAAGCAAAATGCATGTCGATGAACAGATGTATTGCTTTACAGAAAACCACATTATGTTCTGGGAAACAGACAGGGCTAATAGGTGAATGTCTTGCAACCTTAAGCAGACTAGTTAGGACATGCGTTTTCACATAAATTAATAAAAACACAATATAAGTTTTGTAATTGGTATCCACAGTTACTGTAAACCCTAATGTAATGCAAGATTCCTTTATTTTAAGCCAATACAATTCAATGTTTCGTAGTTAAGACACATCTTGACTGATGTGGTTTTATTTTAAGGGAAAGTAGCTTACTAATGGATACACTGGGTCATTTAAATTTGTTTTTGTGAATAATTAAAAATGCAAACGCAAGATAAAATACTTTAAAAGTGGACTAACTGACCAACCAAGCCATTAAAGAAATCTAAAATCCATTAAAGGGTGATGTGGTGTGTATGTGATGCAGTAGAGAAAAAAGTTAGCAGTTGGTGATGATTTTTTTTAACCAAAACAGGAATAAGAGGCTGTTCTCGTCTACCTACCTGCTGTGATCTGAAGATACTAGTCTACTGGCAGTGCTTTCATCTGATCACTCTGTCTGAGAGTGGGATTATCTCAATTGTGTGTGTATGTAGTGTGTATATTTGCAAATGTGGCATGTGTGGGAATACTTTTCTATGAGTATAGGTGCTGATGAATACCTTATTGTTTTCCCTATGTGTACTCAAGTGTCCCTGCACTTGTATGCGTGTGTATCTTTGCCTCACTGCCTAGTTTGCCTTTTCTTCATAATACATGTGTTTTATGTATGACATTGGAGTGTGATGGCAATCGGTGGGCCTCCTGCGTGGTAACAGCATTTGTCATCTGAGACCAGACTAAAGGAGCACGTTCAACTGTAGGCGTATGTTACCTGACCAACACACTCCTAAAACCCTCTCATTTACATTTAGAGTGAATGCCATACTGTCAGGGAGGCTCCATTCCACTCGGACAAAGCCCCTCACAACCTCTTTGCCTCCTACTTTGCAGTACACAGAGAGTAAAACAATAGTCGTCGTGATGGGGAGGCATCAGACACACTAATTTGGCGTTATAGCAAAAGCCCTTACCAGAATAATAAGTAGTATTTTGCGAGCCGGATCGAAGAGACTAAATCTCCGTGTGTGGAAACCAGCAAAAAATGTTTTTTTTCCTATGAATTTTAAAATAGAGCCAGAAGGAGTCCATATACTTTACTCTAGGGGTACTCAAACCTTTTCATATCAAAAGCCTCAAAATGGAGCTACATTACAATATGGAGACCATTTGAGGACATTTTGCTGCACAGAGTTTGATCATTTCGTTGAAACCTGGTCACTGCTTCGACTGTAGGTACAGAAATAATACTGAAAAGAGAGACCATAATCAGAAAACGAGACAAAAGCTACATTCATACTGCAGGCCTTATTGCTCAATTCTGATTTTTTACCCCGATCCGATTTTTTTGTTTGACAGTTTACATTGTTGTTTTAATGTGGCCCATATCAGACTCCAGTGTGGACTGGAAATGGACCCACATGCGCACAAGAATAACGTGACGTCACATGCATTACGCTGTCGTACAGAAGTAAACAGAGACACAGAGGTTAGCTTTGGTTAGCTCCGGTTAGCTCATACTAGCTAACCCTGCCGTTTTTCACGGGAGACTACCGTTTTTTTATGGTCCTCTCATGTGTCACATTTCTCCCGAAATATGTTGTGTGTTTACAACTTTCTGTTCACACAGTAGAGATTCACGTAACTCAGAAGAGAGCTCACGGTCCGGTGGATTTCAAGAGTATGAAAAGGAATTCAATAGCAGATGACTGCAACGTAGAGAAGGATACCAACACTCTGCACTGAAGGAGAGCCACATGTTTGTGGTTTTGTGGAGCTTTTCCATTTTGTCTACATGAGGACTTTGTCAACAATTGCTCTAGAGTGAAGTCAAAGTTGCATCAATTCAGACCTGAGTGTCCAGACTCAGGTCGCATTTAAAAAGATCCGATCTGTATCGGATTTGGACCACATATGAAAGGCTACGTTCAGACTGCATGGCTGCGTGTGTTGCTACGCCGCAGGCTACGCATGGTGACCCGACGCAGAAGTATAAATCATGCTTAACATGAGCTTCACTGCTAGCATGACTCAATACTCATACTGTTTCAATTTTGTACTTTTTTTACTGATGCCCCATTAAACCTCCTAAATGTCCTGGTGGTCCCTAAATGTAGAGCAGTGTAGTGGGACTGAAAAGAAGATGATCTTAAAGATGTTTTTTTTACTTTAAGCCTTCAGCACCTACAATAACAAATGAACAATTTGCCAATTAAAATAGGGAAGATATTGCTTTATGTATAAGTTCATTAATGAGTAGAGGTACCGAAAACCAGACAGAATCCAACACGTATTTAATTGTCAGTGCATGCCTCAGGTGAGTTTAATAACTTCACTTAAAACCCCTCTTCATAATTGGCTAAATATTACTTGTAATACTTTACTACCTTCTGGGAAAGCTGCTGTTTATACATCTGTCTCTCGCGCCACCTGTGACCAGTGGCCCAGCATCACCTGAAGCTGAAATTATATAATATTCGTTTTGTTTGTGGATCACTGAATAATGTAACTTTTATTAGTTGTGTTACTTTTGTGGGTTGCAGCAACGCAGCAGAGGACCAAGGGTGCTTCGTCTTTGCAGGAAGCACTAATTATCCCTCGAAGAGATAATAACCGTATTTATCGTCTGAGGTGTTCGTTTTCTGAAGGGTTATTTATCAAATACCATGCGGGATTAGAAAATCAATTCAGAGTGTCACAAATTAATTTGCAGCCATCATCTCACTAGTTCCCATGAGACAGCAGGCAGCAAAAGCACCTTAGTAATGTGTAGAATACTACTGAATTGATTTAGTTTTCCATATCTTCCATGTCTGATGAAGAGTGCTGATGTGAGCCATGACAGCAAAATAAGCATGTACCTGTGTGCTGCTGTAATAGGTTTTTACTTCAGCTTTAGGGGGGGCGCGTCATTATTAACACGTTGACTCCTATTGAGCACATTATAAAGTTGAAGCAGGACCGATGAATTATAGCCAAGATGTTTTATATGTTTGCAGCCAAGTACAGTGTGAATGTTTTTCCTCATAATGTTCCTCATTAGATTAATCTGGTTTGATATTCTGGCATTTTCCATTGGATCGCAGCCAAATGGATTTTGACTCGCACCGCAGCATCTCTGTAATATGACTGAATCCTTTAAGGTTCAGTTAATGTCTTAGAGTCACAGAATATGGCAAACTAGCAGATGCAGTCACGATTATTAAAAGTAAAATCTGTTGTGGCACATAGAGATAATTTGATAAAATTAATATTATAGATAAATTTATGGTGGGAGTAAAGAAGAGTCGCCTGATGATATATGGACAAAAGAAAAGCAATGTATATTTGATGATATAATATGAAGATGTTACACAAAATTAGGTTGTATATAATATATCCAAGAAGTGCAGATCTTTGTATGCTCTATGTTGAGATCGTCTGGTTAGTGAAGAGATCTCTCCACTGAATGATCCCCTTGCTGTCAGGTTATGTGGATCCTTCTTGAAGGCACACCGGCTTGCCCGGCTACAAAATCCAGTTCGCAAAACAACAAGTTACAAACAAACTATTTACTAATTTACAAAGTATATTATTTACATGCCAACCAGGTTAAAGCGCTGGAAGATGTAAAGGCTAAGCCTGATGCCAAGGAAAAAGTAGCAAGAACTGCAGCAGTCACTTTGATACCAGCACCCTTCTGCCAGAGCTTATGGCTAATAGAAACACTGTTATGAAGGGAGAAGCCACAACCCCAAGGGCCTGAAAGGGGAGAAGCTGAAGTTCACTGAAGACTATGTCCAAGTCCTATGTAGGGACTGATAGTCCTGTAAAGTATAAGCCTCTGAATACATTTGAGTAACTGAGAAATCAAGGAACAGCGTCCTCATTGAGTGCATACTCGTAGACAAAAACAGCATTGATTGCCGCCACCATCCCTCGCACGGTACCAGCAAACCTACCTGCAGGTGAGTCTGCAGAAATACTATAGGATGGCTTTGCCCTATAGATTGGTGCTTGGGTCTCTTGCATAATTACCGGTCTAATGAGAATTAGCTTAGCACGATAACACAACTAGTAGAAAACTTTTGTTTGGCATGTTGACTGGTGTGTCTTATGGTAGAGAGAGGAGAGATGTCCGCTGTTAGCTGACTTGTTCTGTGCTGAACATGGACTACCAGAGAGTGCGTTAGCTGGTGACTGCAACCAATATCCTTCAGGGGCACTCTGGCGTCTAACCACCTTGTGCTAATTTGATGGCGGCAGAGAGATGCCTGCTTGACTGGGCGGTCAAATTGTCTCGCACGCTGTTAGTCAACGTTCAATGTCAATGCACACAGTATGGCCCCCTGAGTATGTTAGCTCACGAGAAATGCAAGCAATATGCCAGTATAACTAGGTATAGGTATAGCAGCTGTAACTGGCAGACCACCGAAATGGCAACTGAAGGGAGACAAGAGTACAACCGAGGTCACTAGTAACATTACAGAAATGGAGAAGAGAAACAGCAGTCCAGTGAGGCTGCCCGACAGATGCCCACACTATACAGGTCAGTGGATTCAATTCTGTAACCCACACACACGTAGACACAATTTCTCTTTATTTTATCTTTCAAAATCTCAACAAGATCACATACTGTGCCCTGACTTAACTCATCGATCAAATACTAGTATATGTGCTTTATTGGTAAACTATGGGGCGTTGCCAAGCAAGTTGGTGTGTCTTAAAGAAGTCTCCACGTACCCTGACATGGTAACCTGGGGATCCCCCATAGATATGGAATATGTAATACCGTGTAGCGAGTCTCTACATGACAGAGAACTGGTATTTTATCCTTCTTGAAAATGAAAAGTCAGTTTGGACGAAGAAAAGCGGATCTGTACATTGTGCCATCTGAACGCAGCCCTCTGTCCTGCAAATTATGTTGATTTTGTACAAGGTTGTCCCAGTTACAGTGTGCTAAGAAACTTAATTGCTGCCTGAATAATGGCAAAAACACAGTACATATTTGTACCACACAGAGAGCAGGACTGTGACACCAGAGACCAGAATTTGTATCCTGAGTCCCACGTGGTTAGGTTCGAGGAACAAATGTACTTTGGTTAAGGTTACAAAGTTCATGCTTGTCCGACCCCATCTAATCTACTGTGTGTTGTCAAATAATTCAGAAATTCTGTCTCTCCTAAAATGTTTGCGCATGTCTCTGTCTCCACAACGCCATCACGAGCCCTACTGGCAGCTCCTAACCATTTGAGAGACCTCTGGAGCTGTCTTAAATAACTGGGAGAGTAAGAGTCATTCTTAGTTTTAAGAAATTTGATAACTTGCTTTTATTCTCAAGTTTAAAAGCACTTTGAGAAGCTTGATAAATACCGGCCCAGGATAAACTTTAGGCTTGAAGCTTCTTCTGCTCTTTGGCGTGAAAGTAATTTCAACATTTTCACGTAAATGTTTTTTAAGTGTATACTGAGGTACTTTAAATGTTGTAATGTCGTAACATCGGTGTGGGAGTTTATGTGAATGATTCATTTGTTTCTGATGAGCAGCTGGAGCATTGCTCGGTAGCCTCTGCTAAGGGGTTGAATGTGACATGCGGGGCCATAGCTATAAGAACAGTCCATTTACCATTTACCAGTTGTATAATATGTTACAAGAAGATGTCTTGCTAAATCTTTGATACTTCATATATGATGATGTCTTGTAATCCAACTTGGGGCCATGACACAGAAATAAAAATTATAAAACTATAAGCCTAAAAGTATTCTCTTTTGGTTCTATTTTGACCAGTGGAAAATACCTAGATATGTGAATACTTATGATTTTATTCATATTTATTGAGTTCCCTTTATAAAAATGGTCTTTCTTGTCT
This sequence comes from Lepomis gibbosus, assembly GCA_029875015.1. Taxonomy (NCBI): domain Eukaryota; kingdom Metazoa; phylum Chordata; class Actinopteri; order Centrarchiformes; family Centrarchidae; genus Lepomis; species Lepomis gibbosus. The sequence continues at coordinate 8,037 of JAPMOB010241153.1, forward strand.
GTCAGTCACCACTTTAACAAAGTTAAACATGCCTCCATTCCCCACAAATTGATATTATGTAGCCCTCAAACATTATTGAATTTGTTTGTTTGCATCTGTTTGTTGCCTGCAGAGCAAACATCATAATGTGTACTACGTGTTTGTCGATTCTGATTCTTAGATAAAAGAGACCCCCAGTCCTGAGTTGAATGGACAATCTGCTTATATTACTGCTTGAAGCAGTTTCTTTGAATTAGTGCTTTACTCAATAAACACTGTGAAGTGGGAAAGAAAGTGCTACTTTTTTCTTGATTGTGTTAGCGGGTTGTTAAAGATAACATCTGTCAAATGATCCCTTGTAAAATCTATTCTCTGAGGGAACAAACCCCTTCAAATCAAGAGAAAGAAACCGCATCTAATACACTGCAAAACTAATAGCATGCACAGTACAGTACATGGTGCATAACAAACCCCAAACTAGTAGTTTAGCAGTTTTCCACCAAGAGAGTGGTTCTTTTAACTGAGTGTTTTACAGATGTCCTTTTTTCTAAACCACTGGCATAGCTACAGCCTTGCAGGCTTCATCTATTCAATACCACAGCCATGCCAAGACTCTGGTATATAGCCTCACACTGCATCTGAGATAGCCTTTGTGATTTCTGCAGTTTATGTGACATGAATAAGAAATATCATGTACACTCCACAGAGGACAGCTGAATAGGATGTAAGGTTGTCTTGCTTGGACAGGGGTAACAACAGACCAGAGGGATACTAGGCATATTTTTAAAATCGAGGTCCCACTACTGGCTTTTCCTGTCAAAGCCAGAGAAGGAAAGTACTATCCAACTACCGACCCCCCTACCCTCCGAAAACACACACACACACACATACCGCCTGTGTGTCTGGGAAAGAGCTGAGCAGCTTTCAGAGCTCAGCATGAGCACATTTGATATTCATAGAAGGGAAGAGGAGGAGAAAGTGAAACAACAGCGGGAACACTGCCTTACGCGTGATATTACATTGTAATTATGATTTGGATGCAGGCACTGAGAAAGCACTGAGGGCACACTACAAACGTACAAAAATGTATGCACACACACACACACACACACACACACAGTAAATGTGCAGTAATGGCACACACTTCTTGGGCGGATGCAACTTCACTGCCCATGCCCGCATCATTGCAGAAGTAATGTGGGATCAGGGACAGTGCATCCGGCGCTTGTTTTGAAAGCAGGGAGATGAGGTCGGCGAGCTGGCTCCATATAGCTATCGACAGAGCTGTTCTGATTGGTTTGTTTACCATCAATATTTGCAGATGTCAATCTGGGTGCCTTTGAGAAAATGGATTTTTCAGCATGAAGCAGAATGTTCACAGAAATCATAGGTATTAGCGCTGCCAGAGAATGAAAAAGAGACAGAACTATATACAGAGAGAGACAGATGTGGTACACCAGGAGGTGCACATATGCACCTGAATATATCACTGATATCTACAACCAGGCAGACAGACAGGCAAGAAAGACAGACAGAGAGGGAGAGATTATGGACTGCCCACTCATATCCAGAAAGAGTTTTTCTCTCAAAAATTACAGATTCTGAATGCTTTGTGTTGCACCCTGGAAACATGCCAGTAGAATTTCAAATTCAATTTGTAAAGCCTTTTTTAAGAATGGAAAAACAAAGAGCAAGCAGCAGAAGAAGACAAATGAAAAGAGGGATTCTGGACTGTACAGCAATATAACAAAGAAACAAACATACATATGTAAAAATCACAAATGCTCTATAATGCATTTTGAAAACATTCCTATGGGATTTTTCAATTTGATTAGTAAAGGTTTTGAGGAGAGCGAAAGAGAGAAAGAAAGAGCTGTCAGACTACTGTGCTGGCACATCTACTCTGCCTCTTTTATCAAAGATAAGTAGTATTGATTTACTTTGAGGCTGTAAAAAGTATTCGTCTTAAGAGCTGACATTTAATAATCTCCGCCTAATCCATGTTTTGCTGGGAGCCTCTTGAGATGCTGGTGAGTCCTCTATTGTTCTGCTGTTCTCTCTTGCACCTACTGTATATCTAATGAAGGAGACTGACATTATTAACCCCTCATTGGCTCATGTATACTGCACATAAAATGCAGGGGTGCAGTGCTTATCTGATGAAGGCTGAAGGAATGCATCAACTATTAAATAAACTTTTGACTCACTGTGGTTTGATAAGATTTGCTGTGGTTGTAATGGTTTTTACTTTGTTCTGTGTGTGTGTGTGTGTGTGTGTGTGTGTGTGTGTGAGAGAGAGAGAGATAGAAAGAGAGAGTGTGTCTTTGTCGGTTTAATAGAAAGTAAATGTGATTTTGCATCACCTATAAAACACTAGCAACCAAAATATTAAGCATAGACACTAAACAGCAACCGAAAATGTGGACCAACTGACTCACCAAATACCTTTCAAATATACTGTGTAATGAAACTATGGACAAAACTGTATTTATATTTGTACTCATTTATTAGCGTAATAACATTTTTAATAACATTTTGTTGAATAATCATGACGGAATTCCAGTCAAAACATCTTACGTGTACAAACCCCTCTATCTAGATTGTGATACAAATAATTTAAAGCTGGCATCTACAGTATATTGTGTATTGTTATATTGTTGTATAACATCTGCCTGTATGATGAACAGTGGTGAAGCACCAAAAACAGCATTATTTTCTGTGGTTGCAGAAGTACTCAATACTTAAACATACTTGTCAGGTAGCAAATAGGTTTGTCAATGCCTCCAAATAAAAAAAAAACCCAAACGTACAGTATATGATCGTTTTCCCTAATTATAAATGACTGTTGGAAAGCACCAGTGCATGGACAGGAGTACTGGACCTTAACTACATTACATAGCATCTAGCATCTACAGCTTGTTTCAGACAGAGGCTGAACTGAAAGCCTACATGAAGGGTCAGTATAAGATAGGAGATACTGTATAGATAATTATAATAATAATATTTTTTAAACTTTGAATCATTCAAAGCTGCCACACAGGAGTCAGAGAACTACAATATAGAACTAGAATGCAGTGCAATAGGTCTCCTTTAAAGCTGTAATGATCAATGTTTCATGTTAACAATGGATCAAATGACTCACTCCACTCAGCACTTTCCCTTTTTATATAGTGAATATAACACTGAAAATGACAATGGTATTTTTCAAGTTGATAGTGACCAGTCTGTGTCAAACATAAAGAATTAAAAAGTACAAAGCAGAGAACTAAAGCAGATTCCCTTTCAGTATCACTTGGTGTTTTTAACTTCATTAGCAGAGTTGGTTGTTTCTGCAGAATGACCCTGAAAGTCATACACCATCTTAAGTCCAAAAATAGAAACAGAAGATATACATTTACAGCCAACGAGATGATCAGCAAAATTACGACAAATCTGTTCCTGCTCCCAGATCTCACCTCAGCTGATCAAGGCAGGACGAGTCATCCTTCCATTTGGATTCTGCAGAGATGCCTCCAAAAAGCAGAGTGCTCAGTCTGGTAGAGAGACCATCAGAAACAAAACATGTCCACACACTCACACTCTTTAGCAAGAGACCAATAATATTTCCATCACATTTCATTTCATGATTAAAGTTCGTATGGGATCAAACTTTGTTGATTTCTTGTTAACAGACACACCACGGAGGTCAATCTAACAGTATGAAGTTTGATTTTGCAGACTGAAAACTCTGCAGGCTTTTTATATCCAACCAGCGCTAACATGCAATATGTCCCCTCAAGCAGATGCTGGAAAAATCGTTGAGATAGCGCCTACAGTCCACCAACACAAAGGGAAAAAGAGGGAAAAAGCTCTGAATGTCACTCAGTGTGTGTTTGTACACACCAGGGTATGACTGAAGGGCCTGAAGAATGGTTTCTCGGCGGGGACAGTGAATTCCAGGCCTGGCTCCTGTCCATTAGCGAGGCTCTGCTTTCTCCCAGCTGCCCTCAGTGCCCGGCGTCTCAGTGGAGGAGCGCCGAAACACAACACACCAAATGAGATGTGACTTGTGCCGCCATACTGTTCTATTTATACTGGATGGGACGACATTGAGGGAGAAATGCAAAAAAGCGCTCACCTGCTGCTTGATGAGGTCTGGTGGCTCTCCAAGCCCACGGAGGAGTCTGTGTAATTTTCACCCTCACATCTAAGGGTGTAAGGGAGACCTCACCCACCTCAAACACCCCTCCCCTCTCTGCTGGCCTCACCCACCTTCTCCCCCAAAGGCAAAGAAAAACAGAAGATAATTACCTGGTGTGAAATTTCCTCATAGTCATGTGTTGGTGTCACAATGTGAAGGTGTAACAGAACTCATATTTTGAGAATATGCAACAAGGCTATTGTGTTGATGCTTGTGTTTGAGGTGCTCTCCCATGGGTAAAGGAGCAATTCTAAAAATGACGGTTTCTTATTCCTAAAAGACAACAGGTAATAGCCCAGAACGTGTTTTGACTTTGAATAGATGTTAAACCAATACACTGTGCTTTGTGCTGATGTCTAGGCCTGTATTTATCAAACTGGTGAAGTCAAAATTTGGACTTAAGTGAAAGATAAAGGGTAAAATTCTACACTGTAGCTCACCTACTGACAAACAGAAGCATAAAAGATATTTATCAAATGTCTTACAATTAAAACACTCCTGAGCTGTCAGTTCTTAGATGACTGCAGTACATAAACTGAGGTGAGCACAAACATTCTGAGACCTTGGAGTCACCGTACAAAATGTTATTGGCCTTTATCAATATCATGTAATTTGAAGCAATATGTCAAAGTCACAACAGGGCAGTTTTTGGCCAACTGTTTGTATTTGATTTGGATATTTGGTGGGATGTTACACGACTTATATCGGTGATGCAACCAACAAGAATATTCCTGGCATTGATTTTGTTTGCAGTCACTTTCCATGCAACTTCATTGTCAGCGGGGAACTATATTCTCTCTCTCCTGACCTTGTCTACCAGCAGCAGAATTAATTTCCTGCACAGGGTGGATTTTCTTCTTGTCTGCATTTCAGCCAATTTCTATTTCATCTGTATTTATAAATTATAATAAGAGGGATACATTATTTTTATATGTATAAATTATAGTACATTGTTATTAATTTCACATTCTAATTGCTACATGAGATATTAAGGATTTCACACATTAGATGTTTTGTAGCAGAAAAATTGTTTTCTTCTTTTTTTTTTTTTTTATAAAAAATGTTCGCTAAATCCGTGGCTCTAATTGACTATTTCTGCTCACAGAATACATGCGATTAATCATGTCATCCCAAGAAAGTTGTTCCCAAAGGTTACTCTTACACGTTGCCTTATGTGTCTTCAAGCACAGACTTATGATAAATAACTTTTGTTTACTGCTAAATTGGCTGTTCAAAGTATTCTTGAGTGTAATTCTTAAAACTTTGATAAATACAGTCCCTGGTCTCGTTTGCTTCTGCATCTAACATCATTTTGCAAAACAAAGGTGTAAACATCTTTCTGAGATCTGCTGTGGATTCTCTCCTGTCATAAAATCTTGATGTCAGAGTCAACTTCTCCTCCTTGATGGCCAGCTCCACCCCCTGCATGTGAAAAAGCCTCCATCACTCAGACCTTATTTAGCCCATGCCCCTGTGACTTAAATGAATGCCAGATATGGGTAAGAAGGGGAAAGAAGTCATGG
>JAPMOB010241154.1:0-23016 GCA_029875015.1 Lepomis gibbosus
CGGCGATATTTTTTTTATCGCCCGATAAGAGTCTCACGTTAACGCAGCCGTTAACGCCGATAACGGCCCACCACTAGTAATAATCAACATTTACTAGGGGACCCCCCCCCCCCCCCAGACCCCCCGCTCATATGTCTTTGCATTGAGGAAATCTTTAAAACACTGTTTAAGGATTTTTCATCTCGTTCTCATGAACCTGATATCGTGATTTCTAAGCGAGCTACGTGTCTCTTCTCAGCCCTGATCTGAGCCCCACCACTTTTCAACTAATCACAAACTCATCGTTTTCAACACACTACAAGCGTGATATGTTTTCAGAACAAATAACCCCCAGATGGTGTTAAACAGCTGAAAGGGACACATGACTGATTTCATAGTTTCTTGTTAAAGGGGAATAAATTGGTAGAAATCACGAGTTTATAACTAATAAAAACATCTTGTTTTAACACAAAATCTTATTTTGAAAAAACACAATGCTGCCGCGAGGTTTGAGTCCTGAAAACTCTGCATTGTGCGAGTTGTAGTTGACTGACAGCGGGTTTAAACACGGTTGGATACTGATGTCGAGCTGCTCTGTGATTGGCTGACAGGATGAGTACCGCGCGGAGCGAGAGCTGACAGAGGAGGACGTGAAGAACGCCGTGTCCATCCATCACTCTCTGGCCATGAGAGCGGCCGACTACAGCAAGAGACCCAATGTCTTCTACCTGAGGACGGCGGACTGGAGGGTCTTCCTGTTCCAGGCTCCGTAAGGACCAGCTCTCTGTTCTTTCTTTCCTTCAGTCGGTCCAGCAGCAGCAGGATCATTCAAAATCCTTTCATTTACTGACTCCACCTCTTCCACAGGCAGCAGGGTTGTGATTAGCTTCGTTAGTAAAGGGGCTAACATGTGATGATAAACTGATCAACACCATGGCTTTAAAGCAGACCTATTATTCTGCTTTTCCAGTCCTAGGTTCAAAAAAAATGTAGGCCTTCATGTCAGCTTCTGTCTGAAACAAGCTGTAGATGCTCCTGTCTCTTTAAAGGCACATCATTTTTTACCATAGGACAACCTTAGAACAGATGTAGAACAGTTTCTGGACATCCACCACAGAAACTACAGTTGACTTTAATATCTTTCCACAATCTGTCTTTAATATAGTTTTTTAGCTGGATAGAATTTATTCATTTAAATACTTTAACCTCATTTTTTTTGAAGCTTTGGCCATGTTTAACATGAACATCTGTCACATTGAAGACAAGTCATCAAAAGCAGGTCTGCTTTAGTTTCCTGTTGTGACGCTTCTTCATCAGTTAACTTTTGATATCAGCACACCTGTAAAGCAGCCCCAGTTATCTGAACGTATTACACACAGTTCATTGTGAAGTTTAAAGTGTGTTGTTGGGACCACAGAGACGTTGGAAAGCTAAGGTTCAACAGAACGCTGGGATTTGTCAGCAGTTATAAGCTGCTGTTTGTGTTGAGGCAGCAGTGGTTAAAATATTACTCAGCAGAAAAGCAAAGAACACAAAGAGCTTTCAAAAAGAAACTAAAATCCAAAGGCAGTACTGTAAAAAACAGAATTACAACAAGCCAAGATTCATTAGTCATAATTTCATGATTTACATTCAGACCTAGAGAGGAACATGTTAGTGTGTCACGTCTGTCTGTCACACCAGGTGGGAACTGTCAGTCTGCACCGCCTGCTGGATCCGCTCTGCACATGTGCACAAGTGCTTCTGTCAGTCAAAGAAGGTCACCTGTTCAAAATGATCTAAATGTCCTCTGTCCTCCTTCTCCTGCAGGAATGCAGAACAGATGCAGTCGTGGATCACGCGCATCAACGTGGTGGCGGCCATGTTTTCGGCTCCGCCGTTCCCCGCGGCCATCGGCTCCCAGAAGAGGTTCAGCCGTCCCCTGCTGCCGGGGTCCAACACCAAGCTGTCCCAGGTACAAACCCGGGTCCACAGAGGATCTCAGAGTGGTTCTGCTTCACGGTTGTGTGTTAGGTCTTACAGCTGGACTGTGTTCTCGTCTGTCCCCGCAGGAAGAGCAGGTGAAATGTCACGAGAACCGGTTCAGGGCGGTCTCCTCCGAGCTGGCCGAACTCACGGCCTCCACACCGGACCGGAAGGTGAAAGGTCGCGAGCTGGAGGAGCAGAAACTCCGACAGGAGTACCTGGAGTTTGAGGTGAGGACCCCAAACCCTGAGCACCACAAGCTGAACCCTGAATCCAGGTCTGAACCCTCACAGGGCCCTTCATGAAATCCTCAGTTTGGCCCTCAGAGATCCTGCAGGAGGTGAATCTGAGTCAGAAACCTCTCTCCTCCTTCTCAGAGTCCAAACTGAGCCAGATCTGAACATGAAGCACGTTGAATCACACGGCGTGACTTTCACTGCTCGGTGACGTCGTCCTCTCTGATGTCCAGAACAAACGGCCAGAAAGCTGCTCGGAGATCAGAGAGAACAGACGCCGCCGTTTTTAACTTTCCTTCAGCGTCACAGTGACCACGTGACAGCCGTCTGTGCGTGCAGGCCGACAGCTGATTCAGCTGCTGTTCATGGGGACAGTTTGAATAAATGAGAACAAAGACTGAGACGTTCGGCTCCGACCTGCAGCTGAAAACAGGACGCTCTCACTGTTTTCTGTCCTCTGGTTGGTTCTCGAACAGGCCGACATGTTGCTATAGTTCTGCCTGTGTCCGACAGGTTACAGTTCGTATCTGCAGGTGTTGGCGGTAACCTGCAGGACGACGTTCTGAGACAATCCTCCTTCAGCTGAATCAACTATTTAAACTGTCCTGGGATCAGCTGGAAACGCTTCGTCACAGAGCTGAAAACAGGCTGTTTTTCAGCGCCACTGCAAACACATGGTTTATAGACCATGATGCATTGCTGCAGATTAAACAACAACATCCAGATTATTGCAGCAGGCATATTAATCCAGAAACGTCAGATGTAACATTTGACCACAGGGGGAGTGTCCCTGTAAACCTCTGAGCTCTGAATATAACTGCTGACAGACGGACTGAAGTTTCTCTGCAGCTCCTTCTGCCTCAGCTCTTCTTCACAAACTGTGACTGGATCCGTCTGTCGGGTGTCAAACAGGCTGCAGAGGCACAAACAAACTGTCGGGAACACGGCGCTCCGCTCGAGGTCTGCTGTTTGCTTTCCGTCCTGCTGATCACATTTTACCAGTGTTGGGCAAGTTACAGAGGAACTGGAAGGAGTTACTTTTACTTTTTACTCCTTCAAAAGTATTAACTTTACTGTGCTGGGTATTAACAGCTACTCGTTACGTTACTGTTTTACTTTCACTTCCCCCCGACAGCCTGTTCAGCAGCTCGTAGAGATGAATCCACTTTACTGGAGCAGTAATGAACCTGAGGAGGCAACAAGCAGCCGGACTGAAAGAAAAGAAACTGTTCTTTTACAGAACATCAAACGCTTCTTGATGCCACTGGCTGAAGTAAAAACAAAGCGAGTCTCTCCAGAGTTCAGACTTTTTACAGAACATCAAACGCTTCTTGGCGCCGCTCTCTCTCAACGAGAACAAGCATCTGTGGCAGCAGCTGCCCGAGTTTCTGTCTGAAACTTTGCTGCTCGCACAAAGTTTACGAACGACAAAGACACGACAATGGAGATACGTCCATCTGTGGAGAGAACGCCTCTCTGTTCTTCCTTTAGCTTCTGGGCTTGAACAACATGAGGTCCAGCTTCTGCCACAGCTCAGGGGCACCAACCGCAGCGTCACTGGGATTGTTTTGGAAATAGTAAGCCTCTGCTAGTTAGTGGGGACAGTAGTATTATTAAAACTCTTAGCTGCCCAACGCTGGACTTAATTCAGGCCAGATCAGGACTGAAAGATCTGAAACTGGTTCGGTTCGGGTCTCGTGTGAGAGCAAGTTCTGTCCTCTTGGCGCTCCACCTCGCTGTAATTGTGTTCTTCCTGCGCCCTGTCCTCCATTCTTGGAGCTGTTATTGCCTGGGGTTACACACCCACAGGTGCAGGGGCAACACTGTGAGTTTTCTTTCTTCCTGTTGGAGGAATCGAGGTGAAATGTGCACTAATAAATTCTTGTGTTAGTATTTCGGGCCAATGTTAGAGAGGAGATTATTTCAGGCTCTCAGTGTGAACAGGTGAGAAGAGCTGAGAACAGGACAGATCTCAAAGTTTCATCTGAACCAGATTTTATGTCCTGTGTTAACCAAACTGTCCTCTGTGACGTCATCGGCGTCTCTAACCGCCGTCTCTCGTCTCCTTTACAGAAAACCCGGTACGGTACGTACGCCATGCTGCTTCGGGCCAAGCTGTCCAGCGGAGACGACGACCTCTCGGCCTTCGAGTCGCGGCTGTTTGACGACGGCGGCCTGCAGAGGGCGCACTCCAGCCCCACGCTGCCTCTGGAGGGCGCCAACAAGGAGAAGACCCGCGGGTCCAAGATGTCGAAAAGCTTAAAGGTCACGTCCTCGACCTCCAAGACCAGCGGCGGCACCAGAGAGGGAAGCAAGAAGAACGGCAGCGGCAACAATCAGCAGCTGGAGCTGCAGAAACAGAGCAGCCAACAGGAAGAGGCGCCGTAAGGCGGCGAGAATCAGGTTTTATACAAAGTGTGTAGTTGGAGATGGACATGATGTATCATGGGTAACAGGCTGACATCCTCCTTTAAACCTTTTCTGTTAAACCTGATTCTGATTGGCCGAGGGGATTTTTCCTCCAGAGCCGAACTGAGACGTTCGAGGTCGATGGGAAAGGAAACGCTCGTCACCGAGCGGGAAGAGCGAAGTGTCGAGACATTCAGGAAACACTAACGAGGTTCGCAAAGTGTCGTCTGACCATCAGCCAGCTGTCGGCTCCTTTCACGTCCAGACGGCGTTCAGCAGCTTCACTTCCTGTCAGATCTTCATTTCAGGGACGTTAACCCTTCAGCGTCCTGCGGCGCCGTCTGCTGCTGCTGAGTTTGTAGGTACTTTTATTTTTTTCATCTCTCAGAGCGACAGACACTGACCTCCTGCTCCGCCATCGCTCTGAGTCTCCTAGCAACAAGAGATAGAGGGAGGGGGGGTCTGGAGTCAGGACTCCGCCGCCACACAAACAAACAGACAGTGTGTCACACACTCACACTGAACGTGAGGCTGCAGCTGGTTTTTTATTCATGTTGTTTTCCTCACTGAGTTCTGCAGAAACGAAGCCGCTGTACGGAGGTTTGTTAGTGACCACAGACTGACTGAGCAACAAACAATCACTTAAACTCAATCAGGCCGAGCCGGCGGCTGGATACCTTCCCTGACTCATCGCTGCTTTGCTTTATAGAGCGCCGACGTGAAACCACACCCACTTCTTCTTCTTCTGCTCCAGACGTAAAACAAAACCCCATTGACATTTCTAACTATTCTACAAACTAAAAACACCATGTCGTCCATGTGTTCAGATCAGGACGGACAAACATTTAGATATTTAACAAAACCATTTCCTGTTAGCCTGAACGTCACGGCTCAACACAAGACGCCATAAGTTGCAGGAGCTGGACAGGAAGTGACGGCGTGACCTCGGCTCTCTATAAACGCTCCAACGCTCACTCAGTAGTTTGGTCGTTAACAAACTTCCTTCGTTTCTCTCTCTCTCCGCTGGAAACGATGCTGGAAACTTAATAACGTTTGAATCCGTCCACTTTCCCCTCCCGCCCCTCCTGATCACAGATGGACGCTGTGAGTGAAACTTCCTGTCTCGCTCTTCACACGTCTTGTTGAAGTAAAGAAAAATGAACCTTTTGCTTCTTGAAGACAAACTGAAAAATGAAAATCACCTGATCATCTTTACTGTCAAGACGCCAGGCGGGATTCTGGGTAATGAGGTCCTCCACATGCAGTTACCTCTTGAAGCCAGCAGAGCGTGATGTTGAGCTGTGAACAGACTGAGAGGCTCCGCCCCATCCCAAACTTTCACATTTTTATTTACCTAAAAGTACAAACATCACAAATCCAGCGCTCAAAACTTCACAAAAGTAAAAGTACAAATATATTGGAATCATACTTTACTTAAAATAAGTAAAAGTACTCGTGTAAAAAGTCCATATCAGAATAATATATATAATATTATTGGATAATAAATACTGATGCATTAATGTGTTCATGACTTTAATGTTGCAGATGGTACTTTATTTACTGCAGCGAAGCTTCATAATTTATCAGCTGGTCATATTTTGTATTAATAATCTGAAAGTAACTAAAGCTGTCAGATAAATATGGTGGGAGAGTAAAAAGTAAAACATTGGCTTCCACAATTCAAAATAGTACTTCAGTGCAGTAAAAGTACTTTCTAATCAGACTTCACAGAGGTCGTCCAGGCTGGATGGAAGAGTCAGAGCTGCTTTTTCTTTTTTGAATCTCGATTCATTTTAAAGAAAAAAGGAACAGACTGGTCACATGATCACTAAAACACCAGATGAAGTAGAATCTGCCCACCGTCAGTCGTCCAGACAGATCTCAGATCAGTGTGTAGTCGCTGTGACGTCAGTCATGTTTCAGTTTACAGGACTGACGACAGACGTCACATTTCCACTAAAATAACTGTTTCACAAATTGTGTGGAACCAAAAGTGCAGATTGAGTGATCTCATTAGGTTTACAGCCTTCGTCTCTACATAATAATATCCTGGACCTTTGGAAACATCAGCATCGTCCTTCCTGTGCAGCGTTTCTCACACAGTCCTGCTGTTCATGGATAATAACAGGTGTAATGACAGGAAACAGTCACCGGGTGGCGGCAGAGAGGAGTGTTGTTGTTCAACAGAATGATCCACCCTGAAGCTTCACATTCAGAAGCTGCAGAGTTGTTTCACTTGTTGCTCACAGGTGTTTCTTTATTTGGAAATGAAACTCTTCAGACTTGTGTTTGTTTGGCAGGTTTGTGATCAGGAGCACAAAGAGATGGAACCTTTTTAATCCTAAACATCATCTGTGACTCCAGATGCCATGAAAACCCTGAAGGAAGCGTGGAGGCGTGGTCTCTTTGAAAGAAGCTGCTTTTCTCTTTGGTCCACATGTGGACGGGTCAGCGGTCGTCTCTGTTCTGAAGACACTTAAAACCACCACAGAGGGTTTTATGGAGTCGAAACAAACGTCTGAAAGGTACAAGTGAAACGGATGTTTTCTGTCCGGGGCTGTGAAGAATGCCGTCTCATGACCTCGCTCCGCTTCTTAAGCTCAAAATAAGAAAACAGGTTCCGAACACGTCACCCGTGTGGATCTGGATCTCAGTCCTCGTCAGTGCTCATAAGCTCAGGGTTCGGAGATCCTATGCAGGGGGGTTTGACTTTAAATTCACACCAGCTGTTTCTGGAGCAGTCCGAGGACAGAGACGCCGTCAGGGGACGTCTTGCTTCAGATCCCCAACGAGCCGGGCCGTTCTTNGACGCTAATAGAGCCTAAGCCCCTCCCCCTCTGGTGGACCCCCATGGGACCTTGTCCGGTAGTCAACGGAGAGAGGCGACTAATGTTTTGACCTGTTTGAGTCCTGAGTTGCACTCATGATGTTTATCAGTTTAAAAGATAATTTAATTCAAGAAAGTCACACTTTGTCCTGGAACTGTTGAACTATAAGACATTATGTTATTAAAATAATTCAAGGTTTTTATTTTTTAAATGGTAAAAATTGACATTTCATTAAGTAAAAATCTCTATTTTGACTTTTTGTCAGAATGTTGACGGAGTACGTTAAAATTCCAGAACATTTTTATGTTTGACTAATTTATCTTATTTTAATTGACTTTCCTAAACATTTCAATGTCAGTTTAGATCTACTATATCATATTAATTAAAGATGTCAGTTTTTCCCTTAGTGAGTCCAAATGTTGATAGTTACATTTAGTGTTTCTTAATTTGACCGAAATATTTTGACCTTTTGAGTCAAAATTATTTCTCACAATATGATTTAACGCGTCACAAAATTTACTTTCAAGAAAGTCACCTTTCTGCTGAAGTATTACGCTGCGAAAATACGTAATTACTAAGAACCCAAACCCTAAAACATCGCTGAAGCTAATGTAACTGTTGCTAAAGTTACTGTAGCTAACATTACTGAAGCTAACGTTACTTAAGCTAACGTCAGAGAGCTTCCATGAGTAGATGATGTGATGAACGGACCAGGAGTCGTGGATTAAACACATCAGGTGAAAGACCTCTGTGTGTGGAACAAGTTACCAAGCTAGCAGGCAATGAACGTTAGCTTAGCATTACAGCGCTAACATGTTGGTGACGGGAGATGTAGATCATTGAACATTTTCACACAAAACCAAATGTTACTTTAATGTTTTACGACAAACTGCGACTTTCTTGACTTAAATTATCTTTTAAACTGACAAACATCGTGTGTGATTTAGAGCACAATTAAAACGAGATAAAAAACATTTGTTGTCTCTTGCCGTTGAATACGGAACATATTTATTCTGAAATAAGGTTCTATGGGTCCGAAGAGGAGGCGATCTACTGTCCCGGCAGTAGACGCGGCTACCGTTTACACGGTACAGGTTGCCTAGTGTGAGTACGCCCATAGGTTCTCAATAGGTGGCATTTGTTTACCCAGCTCTGATTGGACAGTTGGACAGGTGCTTGAAGTCAATCATTTCCCAACGAACGTGTTTCCGTTCATCGTTTTGGCATCTTGGTCCCTGGTTTGTATCGTAAAGTGGATTCATCGATGGCGACCAACAGCTTTTCCTCCATTTTGTTTGAGGTTCTTTGACGTAGTTGGGCGGAGCTTCAGGGAATCAAAACCAGCTGACCGGATGAGTCACAGGACATTTGCATAAATTTCAGCGTTCCGGCGTTTGTCCTGCTTGAGTCTCAGAGTTGAGGTCTGTTTCACAAAGCTTGCCGTCTCTGGTCTCCAGCAAGTGAAGTGGATGTTAGCCTATGTGACGTGGACCGTGATGGACCATCTCACAGAGACATCCATCTAATTAAACCTTGGTCCAAACCATAAAGTAGTTCTGAGGCTGAAGGTCTTGTGCATCACTGTGATGGTGTCCTGGTCCTGGTGTGGAACCGGTCTGACTGTCCTCTGGTCTCTTTAATTGGCTTTATGTCCTGCAACATTTCACGTCCACAATTTCAACATGTACCTTTAAAATTCTTAGCGGACCCAGAAAGACCTCTGGGTTCGTTGCAGTGATGTGAAGTTCAGACCAGATCTGTCCTCCGGCCTCGTCCCTTCCTCCTCCATCAGAGACACGTCTTCATGGCGGTCGGTGCGGGAGGAAGCTGCTGCTGAGATGCTAACGGACAGCAGGGCTCAGACTCGTCCTCCCGCTGAGCTGTTTGACCCTCGCTGGGTCGTATTTATTCCCTCAAATATCCAGTAAACTTGTGTATTTCTGGTGTATTTGTCGCACTGTGCAATGTAAAGCAGCATAGGATGAATTTGTCTAAAAGTCATGGCCGCTTTCAGCTCTGTGTGTTTCCAAACCGTGTAAATAAATGTTCACATTGAGAAGCCATATTGTAGTTGGGCTGAACGCCTGGCTAGCACTCGCTTTAGGGCACTTTGGTTTAGGTATTTTAGAGTGAAAGCAGATGTTAAACCTCCTCAGAGGGGTTGAACCCACCACTTTATTTATTCTGTTCATCGTCAGCTCTGATTGACGACAAATTTAGTTTCTGTGAAAGTTTTTTTTTTTTTTTTCCTTGCGGCTTCGCTGCGTTCTGAATGTTCGCCGCCGGCTCGCCGATCGATGGCTGTACATACTGTCCACATGCTGTGAGGTTTTGGTCGTAGTGAAAATGTTTCGAAGGCTTAGAGGCAAAAATAAAAACATTTTGAAAACAAAAGTCGAAGGTGTGAGAGTCATTTTTCTTGTTAAAGTGCAGAATTTGTTGATTAAATATTTCCAGGCTGCTTGGTGAAGAAGAGAAACCACATGAATACACAGGATTAGTGAAAACAGCTTCTACCGGAGCTTCTGACTGAACAAGAGAGAGAAACTTTACTGCTTAAAACACAAGTCTTTAACGGAGAAGGATTAATCCTCATCTGTTAAACACTCGACACACTCTGAACGTGTCGCTCAGCCTGTTAACTGTTTCTAAAGTTTTCAGGAGAGAAGAAATGTGGAGCTTGTTTTTCCAAATGTTCTTAAAGGAGACCTATTATACTGCTGTTCCAGTCCTATATTGTAGCTCTGTGACTCCTGTATGGCAGCTTTGCATGATTCAAAGTTCAAAAAATATTTTTTTTTTCTTATACTGATTCTTCAGCCTATGTCTGAAACAAGCTGTGGATGCTCCTGTCTCTTNAAGCCCACTGTCTTCTGATTGGCCAAGACCTGAAGCATGTTACCAGGGCTGAGTTCAGCGCAAACAAAATGTAGCAAAACATAATTTTCAGCAGAAATGGTTCCCTGAACACCCTGCTGTGAATGCAAGGCACTGAATTTTCCTGCCTTTTTAACACTGTTTACAAACTTGTCACAGCTGATTGGGTAACACCTGAGACACGCCCACCAAGAGGGAGCAAACATACCTCAAAGCTCGTTGCAGGACAGCTCCTCCTTGCTGTTGCTACAGGCAGACTGAGCGGTGCACTGCCGTTAGTGTGGGAGCACATGACCATATATGGAACACCGGCTCCTGGTGTCGTATTACGGAGCTGTGTTAGAGAAAGCAGTTGACAACAGAGCGTTCAGAACAGGAAACCTGAGGTTTCTGCTCACAGTGGTTTCTCATAAATACTTTAACCTCATTATTTGAAGCTTTGGCCATGTTTAATATAACATTGTAGATAAGTAATAAAATGTGGAAGAGTATAATAGGTCTCTTTCAAACTAAGTGCAACAGTCATTTTTAGTATTCTCAGGTTCTAATAGATTCAGTCATTCTTTAGTAATAGGTGATAGAGTGCAATGAAAAGTAGGAGACTTTTGTAGTGTGCGTTACAGCAGCCTCGATGCCCAGGAGAAACTTTCCTCAGGGGACAAGAAAGTTTATCTTATTGACAAGAACACTCCAGGTAAGTCAAAGAGTTTCCTAATCATGTTGATCAACTTAACTCACAGCTTAGGCATGTTAAAAGGAAACGATTCTAATCCACACAAGTCCGGTTTTCCTACACAGCCCTGGGTCTGTGAATGGAGCACAGAGAAAGTGGCCCGGACCGATCCTCGTTCCAGCCAATCAGCGGCAGGCGTCTGTAGCGCCATGTGCACGGGAGCCATGTTGCAAACACCGGTACATGCTGGACTCAGTAGGGGACTCCAGGCCCTGGACAGAAGGAGGGACGGCCCAGGAACAGCCAGAGAGGAAAGTGAAGAGTTGACCAGGTGAGAGGAAGGAAAACCGACCGGAGGCTCCGTTTCTGCCGGACAGGTGACATTGGCTTTGCTGCTTCACGCTAACAAAAGGTCAGTCCTGTCTGTGGTCATGTTTATGGCTGATCCCAGCTGGTTAGCTTTGTTAGCTTTGCCGCAGCAGTAACCGAGCTAACGGTAGTAGCATTACCTGGTGTGTTTTTGTCCGCTCTGTCGGCTGTGAAAGGTTTTACGGTCACGAAGACCTGCAGATAAAGGTATTGCTGTGACAGAGGGATTATTTAGGTTGATTCATAATCCGAACTGATCCACTAGGCTGGTGGCCTAAAATTACCAGAGAGACGCTGAAGCCGGCTTCTGGTTCGGCAGTTTAAGGGACATTACATTGCAAAGCGACGGAGCGTCTCACTGTTAGAGAAAAGCTTAAAGGTCCAGTGCGTCATGTTCAGCAGGATCTACTGACAGACCTGCAAGACCAGATCCATAACTGTGTTCTCAGAGGTGTGTAAAGACCTCACATAATGAACCACTATGATTTTATTACCTTAGAATGAGACATTTTATCTACAGACACCGCGGGGCCTCTTATAGGGAAGGACACATGTGGCCCCATGATGTTTCTACAGGAGCCCAAATGGACAAACTGCTCTACAGTGTTAGTAGAAGTATCGGCAGCAGTATTCTGGTTTGTTAGACGTAAGAAGAGAAGATGAATCTGGTCGAATGGAGGAGAACACGTGTTGTTTAGCTCAGAGCCTACAGAGCGTCGAAGCTTCTCCTGCTCGCCTGCAAAGGGAGGGGTTACTGAGACGTTGGTTGCAGTTCACCTCCCTCACCACTAGATGCCACTAAAACTTACACACTGAACCTTTAAAGCTTTCTGAAACCCACTTTAGAATTTGTGAGACCTTTATTCTATTTGAGAAAAAAGACGATTTTATGTTTTTTTCACATGTAGACCTCATTGGACCAGGGCCCGTATTCATCAAGCTTCTCAAAGTGACGTTTTAGTCGTACGTGCTGAGAATTCATGAAATGTACTCCGACTTTTAAACTTAAGAAAGTAAGTTATCAAATTTCTCAAAGCTGAGAATCCCTCTGACTTCTTAAAAAAGTGGGAGCACTTACTTATGACAGAGGTCTCTGAGCCTGTGATGGACTGTGGAGACGTGCGAATATTTCAGGAGAAGAAGAATGTTTCTGAATTATTTGACGACACACAGTTAACGGGGTGTGTGTTAAATATAAACTCACCATTCAGTGTGAATTTATCTGAGAATATTCCTAAGAAGGAAATCTCTTCAGTGATTGGTCCTCGGCTACATCGTCATCCAAAATCCTGTTTGCGGTGCAGCGAAGTGTCGTAAATCAGCTCAGACTGACACTTAAGATTTAATCCGACTTCACTCAAAGTAGGACTGAGATGACTTTGAGCTTTTAAGCTTTGAGCCAAGAAGTTCTTTACTCTTAACTCAGGTCTTAGCTGCGTTCTAATGAGTAACTCTGAGAAGCTTGGTTAATACGGTCCAGGTCAGAAACCACTATGCCCAGAACCTAGATTGGACTAGATGATCCCAGAGAGGCTTTCTTTAAAACACAGTCTGAGATTAGTGAAACCTTTATTCTGTTTGTGAAAATGAAAACACACAAACGTTTGGAGGCTTAGAGACAAAAGTCTGAATCATTTTTATTACAAGTTTCAGAAACGTCAACAGAGCAGCGTTCGCTGATTAAATATTTCCAGGCTGTTGGGTGAAGGAGAGAAACCACATGAATACACAGTATTAGTAAAAACACAGACAGCTGCAGCTTCTGACTGACGTCCACATGTACTGCACACAGCAACACGTCTTTAACGGAGAAGACCGAGCACGTTTCTGATGTCGCTTCGTTTTCAGGAGAGAGGACGTTCAGGAAACGTGGAGCTTTTAGTGTTCCACGTTATTTTAAATTAGAAACAAGTCCAAAAAGTGAAAGATGTGTCAGAACGTCCTCATCACGTCTCTCCAGACTCCTGAAACAGGTTTTTATTTTTACCGACTTAGACCACAAATATGAGTAAAGTCAAACAGGAAGTCATAATTCTGACGGAAAATAATTCAAATATATACATTTTTTTTAAATGGTAAAAAATGACATTTCATCATTTTTACATAAAATGTCAAACTTAATCACAATGTACATCATCATTTTGACTGAAGTCTCAAATGTGTCACACAGTAAAAGGTCTTAGCTTCGACTTCCTACGTTTGTTTGACCAAAACCTGACTCACTTTCAGCTTTACAGTTACAGACTGTGAAAAGTAGTATTAGTATTTCTGAATTTGACTTTTGAGTCAAATATCCACTAATTTATTCGTCACATTCTGATCACATCACAATGTTTACTTACAGTCAGTATTTTTATTTTCTTCAGTCGTAACATTTAAAATGTTTTTATTCTTTGATAAAATGTTACTGAAGCAGAGATAAACGAGGCGCCGCGTGCCGATAAACAGGTGATAAACACTGAACTCGTTAACCTGCTCTGATGATGTCACTGCAGGTGAGACATGCTGCGTTCCAGATCGGACAGAAAATTGGAAATTCCACTTTCCTACAGGACGAAGAAGCAGATCAGCTCTTCAGGTAACACAGAGCGCACACACTTTGTAAACAACACAGATTCACACCAACAAAGGAAATTCATCATAATATTTCTCTGTAGCTGAAAAAGGTTCAACTTTATCCAAGATTTCAAATTTAAGGACTTTCAAGGGGTTCTTACGTCTCATTCAAGGATCAGCTTCATCACACAGCCCAGAAATAAAGTCCATTTAATGAAATCACATAAAGAAAATATAAATTAATTAAAATGTAACAAAGCTGAAAACGAACCAAAGAGACAAATTTCAGATTTAAAAAGACACAAACAGTTTAAATGACCGAAGCACCCTCGTGGAGAAACATTTTAAACCTGCGGGTTGGATTTCCTTTAAAATACATTTTTTAAACATTAAAAGACTTCTTTGGTAAAAATGTACATTTCTGTCGACTTCTGTGCCGAAGCTTGTTGATAAAACCCAAACTACAACTTCCTGTTGTGAATGTACAGCCTCCGTGTCAGTCTTGAACGCAGCCCTCGCCGCCTCTGCAGGTGAGCGAGCGCTCGAGTCCGACTCTACCGAGTCTCTGCTGGAGGTTTCCACGTGACAGTCTGCTAATTAAAGTCCAGTTCTGCAGAGTTCTGGTTCCTGCAGGATGAGACGACGATCCCGAAGATCCTCCAGATGGGATTTTATCTCCTGCTTGTCACTGATTGGCCATGGGCGACTCCTCTTCTTCCATTGGCTGGCTGCCGAAACCGCTGTCGACCGTAGCGTCTGATTGGACAGAAAAACACCAATAAGGTGAGTGTGGCTGCAGTTTGAATCGCCTACGTGATTCCACTGAGTACGTTTCATTTACAGACACAAAACTTTATTTAGAACAAAACTTTATTTAGAGCAACATAACTTTATTTATAATGTTACTTTATTTACAGTTACCTGACTTTATTTATGTAACGTAAATTTAGAGTAACAACATTTTTTGTAGTAATGTAACTATATTTACATAAACAGCTTTATTTACAGTAAAATAACTATTTATACTGTAGCTTTATGTTTAGTAACATAACTTTATTTATACACCAGCTGTGGTTCTTTCACCCAGCATCTGATTTAAATCTTTGAAAATACTTGTTTTTAATCTGTGAATCGTTAATATTGTCAGTGATTAACAGACTTTCAGTGAAAGTTCACTTTATCTGCAGTCTCTATATGTTAGACTAGTTTAGAAAGTGATTAGTGTAAAGATCTGCATGTTTGTATTTTTGGTTCCTGGCAGCTTTGTACTTTGTTAAAGTGAAACTTCGGACTAACAGCTGAGTTTGTTCTGAATAAAAGACACATCGTGGGGACTCGCCCTCACCTGAACACACCTGAAGTGTGTGTGTTTGTGTTACCTGTGCTGTGTTTGTCGTCTCGCAGCTCCGTGTTTCTCAGCAGCCGGACTCCTTCTGTCAGACCGAGAGACTCGAGAGCTTCGACCAGACCTTCGACCGGACCTCCGCCCAGCTGCACAAACAGACGCAGGTCATCAGATACGTCACACAGGTGAAACTGGAGTCAGTTTACGTAGCAACCGTTAACCATGTGGCTCTGCGAGGCGTCCTGCGCAGAGCGCTGGAATTGGGGGTATTTACCTGGTAGTGCTGCAGCAGGTGGTGGCAGGGCGTGGGGCTGTCCAGGTACAGGTGGGTCAGCGTCATCATCCCCAGCTTCTCCGCCAGTTTCTTCCAGGGAACGTCTCCGACGCTCAGCACCTCCACCAGCCGGGACAGCGTGTCCTCGTCCAGCCCCGAAGTCTCCGGCTCTGCAACGTCAGCACACCAACGTTAATCAAACAGGAAGCACGGCGTCTCTCTGCCTTTATGAGTGAACATCAGCGTCCTTCAGACGCTGAAGACGATGTTGAAGCATGAAAAGTAACAAACCTTCACTGGGCTTCATCTTCTTACTGCTGTGACGACTCGACTTCGGACTCTGTCTGGAGTTTAACAGGTTCCTCACCTGGAGGGGAGACGAGGAGACGTTACCACCTTAGTCTTAGACTCTGTAGTGTCTTTTATTTTGAAGGGTTATCTCAGGTACCTTTTGGCACTTGGCGAGGTCCAGAGGGGTGTGTCCCGCCGCGGGTCTCTTGCGAGGGTTGACTGGCAGCGAGGCGGCATTGCGCTCTCTGACCTCCTCTCCGACTGGCTCGCTGTCGTCCTCTTCGTCTGAGGAGGAGCTGAAGAAGAGCGGCTCGTCGTTCTCCATGTTCTTATCAGCGCCTGAAGAACAGCCTGGGTTTAATCTCAGCTGAGCGTCTGTCCCGATTAGGGCTGCAGCTAACGATCCATTAACTATTGATTAATCTGTCGATCCGAGTTTCCTGGTGATGACCTCACTCGGTTTATGAAAGTAGCTGGTCATTAATTTAATAGTTGACGAATGGACAAGTCACTGCAGCTCTAGTCTATATTTTAGATATTTGTCAGAAGACTGAGCAGAAACATGTCAAGGTTCTGAGATTCAGTTTATTTTATGTACGGCTGCGACTATTGATCACTTTCATTATCGATTAAAGGGGCTATATGTAAGGTTTTTTGATTTTCATCGCCTTCTGGTTAATGGGCTCAAATCTCCCTTGTAAATGAAGCTCACGCCTGTTTTCTCTGTTTCTTCCATCAGACACTACTATACGGGTCGGATTCAGCTCTGTGCGCGCTCCCGATCCGCTCTCGTACTACAGCGACAACACGGCAGCTAACGACGTGCAGTCCGCTAACACCATAAAACGACCGGCTCACAGCCAAACACAGGCTCCACGTAAGGAGACAGACTAAAGGTTTCTGTGCTGAAGCCCATCAGACCAAACAGGTTCAGATGATGTCGAGTCAGAACAAAGTGAGCATTAGTGAAGCTGGAGAAACACGGAGAAAGTCACGTTAGCTCGCCAGCTAACGACGAGCAGCTGCTAATCTTGTCTGGTTACATCAAAGTTATATCGCTGTCCACATTATGACCCATGTTACTGTCCTGTGTACCACTGTAGATTTAGCCTGAGAGGATGTAACGGTAAAAAGCAAATGTGGAGCGATGTGTTTGCTAACGTTAGCCTGTAGCGACGCAGCTAGCTAACGCTACATTAGCTCGGACCAGCCGCTTTTTGCTTCGTAACGTTCAGTTTAGGTTTATTGTCGTTTGACCGGGTTCACAGCTTCTCCACCTCTCAGTTGCTGTAACTAACGCGACCTACATCATAAACAACCCAGAGGAAGAAGAGCCATCCGCTAACACTAGTTACAGTAAAGTTACTGACTGTTATAAAGTGTGACACACGTTGAAGTAACAGCCTGAACGTGTCTGAGTGAACAGCCACAGCCTGCATGCTGCTGTTCCTGCGTTTACTGCAGGATTTCTGTAGGAAAGTGTTTCGGATTCAAGCGAGCACGCGTACGAGCACACGCCTGGTCGTGATCTTGGAAACTACATAATGCCCCTTTAATTCCACAGATTATTTTCACAAATAATCATTTACTCTAAAAATTGTGGAAAATGCTCGTCACAATTTCTCCAGAGAATCTTTTTGTCCAAAGACTCTTCATTTACTGACAAAGACGAGCAGCAGATCTGTACGTAGCACAGATTCAACAAACCCCTGAATTCAGAGCAACTCTTCTGAAACTGTGACCTCTCAGGTGGAGCCAGCTGGCGTCTGACTACATCATTAGTCTGTGTGTGTCAGTGCTTCACCTGCAGCGATGAGCATGGAGCAGAGGGTCGGCGAGCCCTGACTGGCCGCCAGGTGGAGAGGTGTGTTTCCTCCAAACGTGCACGCGTTGACGTCGGCCTTCAGCTGTGAACAACACCAACAGAGTGAGTAACGCCGTGATGTCACTGAGCGCAGGTGTGCACAGGTGTGTGTGTGTCGTACCTCTGTGATGAGAGTGCAGGCCACCTTGAACAGGTTTTCCCTGACGGCCAGGTGGAGGGCGGTGTTTCCGCTCTTCTGCTCAGGTGCGTTGATTTTGGCTCCGCCCTCCACCAGCAGACGAAGGCAGCGCTCGCCGTCCCTCCTCACCGCCAGGTGGAGAGGATGAAGACCTGAGAGAAAATGCAGGTGATGCTTTAGGACTTCACAAGCAACGACGGAGCGAGTTTCACGGAGCTCTGTGGCGTTAACGTTCTCTCACCATGGTAGTCAGGTGTGTTGACCAGGTGAGCGTGGCGTTCCCCCAGGTGAGCCAGCAGGGGGCGCAGTGTGGCGTTGTCTCCGGCCAGAGCCGCCAGGTGGAGGGGACTACGGCCATCTTTGTCCAGCAGGCTGGGGTCGGCCCCCGCCCTCAGCAGCACCTCCACCACCTTCACCTGCCGGGTGATCACGGCCAGGTGCAGAGGGGTCTGCAGAGACAACAGGAAGTGAAGGCGTTAGTGGTCGGGCACTACAGTTACCTCCACCTGTCGACGGCGGGTCGTTTGGATCAGGTGCGTTGAAGCGTTAGCTACCTGTCGGAGGAGGTTGGCCGTGTTGAGGAGGTTTTGCTGCTGGCTGCTCAGCAGAGTGTGGATCAGCTGATGGATCACACCCGTCTGCTGGTGGATGATGGCCAGGTGCAAAGGACTGTGGGAAAACAGAAACCAGCGTCAGACCTTGAAATGATCTTTCTGGTGTCGACCCTTCTGGTTGTGGCGTCTTCGCCGCTCGCTGGACAGAAAGGTCACACAGTTAAAAAAAACTCACGTGTCTCCGTTGCCGTCCTGGACGCCACAGAGGTGTCTCTGGATTGCCAGAAGGACCCGGGCGTCCCCAGTGCTGCAGTACTGCAGGAGGGCGGCAGCGGTCTGCCGGGCGCTCTGGGAGGTTCTGTTGTGCAGGGCGGCAGCTGGAAACACAAAGACGGGACGTTTTAACCATCAGATACTCATGTGACCACGAGCGGGGTCAAAGGATGTCCTTCACGCTCACCGATCTGAAACAGCTGCTGCTGTAGTGGCGAGCCGGTCTGTCCGTCTGTCTGTTGCTGGGCGGCTCCTGTCTGAGGGGCGGAGCTTGACATCTGAGCCCCTCCTCCTCCGCCAAAGCCCGTGAAGCCTCCGGCGAAGAAAACTCCTCCCGCTCCTCCTCCTGCTGCTCCATTCATCTGCTGGTTGAACTGGAATCCTGCAGGAACCAAAGTCCACAGTGACTCAGAACAAATCTGACAAACGCTGCATGTTGACAACATGTGGCTGCTCCCAGCGCTGATGTGTGGAAACCCCCGCTCCTGGAGCCCAGAAACTTTCCTTTGTTATAAAAACCTAAAGAAAACAACAATGTCTCTACCTCCTCCTCCTCCTCCTCCAAATCCCCCGGCTCCTCCACCTCGTCCTCCTCCTCCTCCTCCCCCCCTCCAGGATTCATAGTGAGGCAGCGGCTTCTGCTTCTTCCTCAGCACCTCCTCTTTGTCTGAAAGACAGCAGCAGAGGACGATGAGAGACGGAAAACATCCTTCATGAATCTGCCTGATGAAGGTCTGGGTGAGTAGGTGAGGACTGAAACCTTTCCGTCGAGGGAAACCCCGAAACATTTAACGCCAAAAACAACCTTCCCGGGGATTTACAGCTTAGCACCTCGTTAGATACTGTGTGAGTATGAAGGCGGCGGCTGACCTTGGATCTGCGGTATGTAGGTGAACTGTTTGGGGTCGCTGCTGTCGCCGGCCTTCTTCCTCTTCAGCTGCAGGAAGACGGTGACGGGCCGCTCGATCTCTGCGCTGTGATAGGGCGGCGTTTTGAACACGATGGCGTACTGAAAGACAGAGAGGGTGAACGGCGTGAGAGAGCGACACTGACGGTCAGGATTAACTTCGAACCTGCACTGAAACACACTTTGTGTTTTAATTCCTGCGTCTGGAAGTCAGGTCCATATATGGAGTTACTTCTGTTTAAAGTTTAAAGCTCAGATTCTTATTGGCCGCCTTTAAAGCCACAGGTCAGTTTAACCGTTGCATTATGAATTTGATTTGTCTACTGAGCTGGTGATGCTCTGCTGCTCATGTTTTTGCATTTTGCTCTGAGAAAGTCACATTTTCTGACCCCATAAAAGATGTAATGACAGAAGAAAACACAATCTGAGTTTAATCAAAGATCAATAAGATTTAAAGCTCCTGTATCAGCTGGAAAAAAAGAAAGTCAGGTTAGTGATTGTTCAGAAAGGATTTGGCGAGCGGCGAGGCGACTATGTGATCACGATCTCAGGCGTTACATTTATCTATCGTCATTCACAAACTCTTCTGTTTGAGCCTCTAAAATCTTCCTCTGGTTTGTATTTTTCACCATTTGCAGACGTTGAACAGACAAAAAGCAGGTTTTAACATGTTAACGTGATGCGAACGCTGCACTCTTCATATATAAACTTTCATTCAATATTTGTTTACAACTTCCAGAAACACTCGACGAGTCTGCAGACATATGTATATATGTTCTCTGCTGCTGTGGACAGGATTTCCTGTCTGTGTCGTCTTGTTTTGAGCTCTTTGTCTGTTTCCACCTTCCTGTATGTGTTCAGGTAATCAACCACAACAAACACGCTGAAGCTGATTCTGAATTTATATAAATCCAAATGTTTGATCCACAATGTTTCTGTTGTGGTTCGTCTGCCTGAAAGTGGTGAAAACACAGACCGTCTGAAGGAATTCCCCGTTCAGCTGAAGGTGGAGCTGCTGTTTGTCGCTCGTGTTTCCAAAACATTTATCAGACAGAGTGACTCATTCACACGCTTGTTCCTCTGTCCCTGAGGGGACATCCATCTAACCAGGCCAGTTAGTTAAGAACAAATTCTAACTTACAACCACGGCCTGGCGAGAGGACGACATACAGGGGTGTGAAAAATAAGATTAACAGGGACAATAAGATTAACGAGGCCTAACCTATGAAACCATAGAAAAGGAATGAGGTTGTAAAACAACTGCAAACATCTGAAAAGGTCTACAAGAGATTAAAGTTACCCTAACCTGGACCCTCAAACAGCATCTCTACAGGAGGTCCCCACAGTTACACGAGTCCCCATTAGGTTAGTGTGCAACCCGGTATAGTCCCCACTAGGATATTAAAACATGAAACACACACACACTCAGTACCTGTTTGTGGACGTCGGTGGGGGAGAAGTCGCCGAACGCCTCCCAGCCTCCCTCGTCGTCCTCCTCATAAAAACGGATCTCAATGTCGTCTGTAAAGAGCAGCACAGATGCATGATGGGATATTTCTCCAGTTTGAGAAACATTTAAATAATAAACATGTAACAAACAAACACCTGTAAACAATCTTTGTCCACAAACAAACTACAACAACCAGCAGTGGAAGGTAAATAAGTTCATTTACTGTCCTCAGAGGGAAATACAGCACTTTCTACATTAGTACATTATTTAATAACTTCACATTAATGAGACGAAATAAAATGAAAAATAAATCCAGCTCAGAAGTGTATGAAGTCTTTAAAATGAGCCCCAGAATTATTATCCAGTACTATTCTACTACCTATATACTTGATGTTAAAACTTTTGACAAGTAAATTAAGGTTTTCAGTGAGTACTTGTTCCACCGCTGGTGACCACGTGCATATAAAATCTTTTTAACAGCTGCAAAGGATCAAAACCTCTTGACTGGAAGAAATCCTTTTAAAATGTTTTCACCTTTCTGCACTTTGTCACAGAGCAGGAAGATCTCGTCCCCCCCGAGCACCGAGCCGCACGTCTTGTCCATCCGAGAGATTTTCAGGTTGGAGGCGTTCGGCGACTCTGCAGGAGGAAAACTGACCGTCAGGAACCGCTGAGACTAACAGAGTCTGTAACTGTGTGTAACTAAAAATAAGAAGGCTACGAGTATCAAAAAGCGACTTGTACGTTTACAGGAATAAATGTTAACCAGCTTGTGTTTAAAGCAGCTTCACGTGTGAAATGAAGCCGCAGAGCAGCTCTGACAGCAGCTGGTTGTTTTGGGACTCACTGCTGTCGTAGATGGGGTTGGAGACGACGGGCTTCAGCGCTCTGGTGAAGGCTCCCTGGCTGTCCTGCAGGTAGGCGGTGAACTTTAGCCGGACGATGTTCAGGTCCATCACCTTGCCCAGCTCCTTGGCCTCCTTCTGGATGGCGTTTTCCTCTGCTTCTGAAGGCGGAAAGAGAGCCGAGCGTCAGACACCTGAAACTGTCTTTGCTCTCGATGAAGCCACGAGTACAAATAAAGTCGAGGCTTTTAAACGAGTTTCTGGTTTCATGTCACCGTTTAACCTGTGTTTTTTTGGAGGGAGCTAACACGGTCCCAAATCAGACCAAAATATACATCATAAAGAATAAAACTAAAAACGTCTTTAAACTACATGTTGATTCGACTTGTACGATCAAAGGAATTAAAAGCAAACTAAGTCTGTGTGGAAGAACAGGTGAGTTTACCTGTCAGGTGGCAGTGAGCTCCTTTCTGCTTCTTCCTCTCCTCCCTCAGCCTCCTGCTCAGCACCTCCCCCACTCCTTTCTTGGTCACGTGGAGGATCCCCAGGTTACTGAAGCTACAGGAAGTGACATCAGCAGTCAGATGACCGAAGTGTTTCATGTTTTACATCATAGCATGAAGTCAGTGTTTCCTTCTTTCAACTGTTTTTATCTGTTTCTTTGTTTTCAGTTGCCTGAGAACTTTTACTTTGTTTACACACACACAACAAGACTTTATTAAATATACGTTTTTTATTTTTAAACCCTGATACAGTAAGTTTAATCTATTTCAGTTTTATGAATTTAATCTAACAAAGATTTAGACATTGAATTATGTCATTTGTTCATTTTTAACCAGCTTTCCATCAGATATGCAGATTTTTCAGTATCTCAGCTAAATGTTTGCTCTCCTGCTCACTGGAGATATTTTTTAAAGTTTTAATTTCAGATTAGAAATCAGATTATGACTCACGTCTTTCTTAAAAATCCCCCTTAACAATTGTTGTCCCAATACCTTTTTATTCCATCACTGTCATGAATAGTCTCTTCTTTTTACGTTTCTTTTGTTTCCTTGGAACCTGAACTATAAAAAATAAATAATCCTGACTTCCTCTTTGGGGTTTTTCTCTGGAAAGACTGACGAGGATTGAAATCATGAAAAATTTCCTCCCTGATTCCTGCTCGCTGTTTGTTTTTTTTTT
>JAPMOB010241156.1:0-18037 GCA_029875015.1 Lepomis gibbosus
GAGGTAAGAAACCCCCAAGGGCTTATATTAAGACCTCCCCTCTGAATTATCAATTAACACCACACCAAATTATTATAATAGATAACAACAATCATCACAATAATAACGGACAATTAAAAACAACACATATACAGAAATTTTAACAATCACACAAGTGTTTTTTCATGCTTAACTTAAATACTGACAATGATGAGCTAGTTTTAATAAAAAGGGGAATAGTATTCCAAAGTGACGGTCCTCTATACATCTGTTTGCTAACTGGCCTCTGTAAGCGTTTCCTGCTTTACGTGTCATCATCTGCTCAATTCTTGTTTTTTCCTTGGGAGTTGTGTGATATATTGATTTATATAATATTTGACTAGAAATAATTCTGAAATGTAAAGTATCTGTATGGCCCATTGTTGTAGATTATTACAGATTTATATCCTGTAACACCCGGAAGGTAAAAATTTACCCAGATTTGCTGTTGATTTGATGGCTCAGGGTGTTTTGTTTTTCTGTTGTCAGAGGACAGTGTTGGCACAGTGATCAGAATGTTAAGAAAACAGTTGGACTAAAAAACAGCAATGAGCTGCGGAGCTGTCTGCAGCATATACCAGCCAACTGGTCCTCAGTATCCACTCAAAACACACAGCCTATGGGCACAAGATGGCCGACAGTGTGGAAAGTCACTGGGCCCAACGAGGCCTGCAGTCACACGCTTATGTCCATCACTGGCCCAGGATCCGCTGTGGGCAGGGCCACAGTTGGGGTGACAGAGCTGACCAATGTCAAAGGTTGTGTTTGGCTAATTTGCCTCAGGATAACTGCTGCCTGCCCACCGGAGCTCCTGGTGGAACAGCAGGGCTATTCACTGCAGTAACATCTCAGTGCTTCCCACTGGAGTTTTACTTGGCTGATTATTTTATTAGTGTCTCATATCAATATGATGTGTCCACCTCGCTTTTTTTCAACCTCTCCCCTCTGATGCTTCTTGTTAATGTTTTATAACCTAATCGTTCCACAATCAGAGCCCATTCAGACTGTTATGGTTCACTTGTGAACTTAAGGCTCCCCCCCTGTCTGACCCCTCCCCTGGTCAAGCGTCTCTTCCTGCTGACTGTGGGAGTGATGGTTGTCGTATTTGAACTCTCCATTCCGTTAAACTGTTCAGACCGTTAAAATGAACTAAATACAGTAAGGAGTTTTTCTTCAGGCCCCCAGTGTGTTAAGTTGGTAATGATAACCTGTGTGTTTGTGCGTGTCCCTACCCTTCTATTTTGAGTAAATGTGAGTGTCCCGTTGGACAGCTGCCATCCACAGTGATTGCCCAGAACAATGGAATTATACACTAGGATTCAGCACACACACACACACACACACACACACACACACACACACTCACACACTATACTTTGCCTAACCGACTGTGGTGCAGAGGTTACACCATGCATGCGTACACGACGCACCTGCAACTATGACCAGCATGTCCTATACACCATAATAACAAACTCATATATTAGTTCTCTGTATTATTATAATAATAATACATTTAATTTCTATACACTATAAACCAGTAAATTAAGTACATTAAAATAGATAAATGAATATGAATACACAATACATAAATGCAAAATATAAAGGGGGGGCGCATAAAACTAGTCTAAAGAGGTGGGTTTTGATAAGTGAATTGAGAGAGAGCCCTGGTTGCTAGTAGGGAAATCCAGAGGGAGGGTGTTGTAATGGTGAGAAAGTGCTTGGTCCTGAGTGGGAGGTTTGTGTCGGAGGAGCGGAGGTTACGGGGGTGGTGAAGCAGGTCTGTGAGGTAGGAAGGGGCCTGGTTATAGAGGGCTTTGTGGGTGAGGAGGAGGATTTTGTAGTGAATACGTTGGGGGACTGGGAGCCAGTGGAAATTCTGGAGGACGGCAGTGATGTGGTCATGGGTACGGGTGTGGTGGATTTGTAGATGTAGATCTTGGCATGATTTGGTGGAGATATAGATCTGGATGTTGTTGGCGTAGCCGTGGAAGCGGAGACCATGTCTACGTATGATATTTCCAAGTGGCAGGATGTAGAAAATAAACAGGAGAGGACCAAGCACTGAACCTTGGGGGATGCCTTGTGACAGAGGAGCAATGGAGGAGGTGTAGTTGGTTGTTGATGTAAACTGCTATTGGTTGGTGAGATAAGATCACTTTTGAATTAAAATGAGCCTAAATAAAGTTAGTTAAATAAATTAATTGTTTTAAAGCCCTGAGACAAAAAAAGTATTGTGTACAGCACAGTTTGCTGTAAACAAGGTCTTATGATGGTGAGCACTCCTCAAGCCAAGTCAATTTTATTTCTATAACTGTTTAGTTAGTTCTAACTGTTTTGGTCTTTCCGACATCTGGTGCAGTATAGACTAGTGGCACAACACTGTGTCTCAAAGCCAAAATAACATCAAAGTGGAAGACATGAGTTATAACTTACCCTGAAGCATTATAGCCTCGCTTCTTGAGTGCATTCAAAAGTTATTTCTTGCGCTACTGTAGATACTTTATGATATGTGTGCTGTCAGGCGCACCTGTCTGCATCTGAGTTACAGCCCAGATAAACTCTACAGACTTTAATAGCTTCCTGTCTGGCAGCTGTGACTGTTTATTATAGCCCTGATGACTCGCTACCTGCTCTCATTTATGCCCCTTAACATCTAACTCCACCACAGACATGCCCTTTTATAATGTCTTGAAAGACTGTATCGCAGCGTGATTGGATTGTTGCTAATTTTCTATCTATTCAGTTTAATTTCACAGATTCTGTCTCGTAGAAACAGCTTGTTTTGGTTTGTCTGTTGACTTGACATGATGTAGTAACAGGCAGAAGGCAGATTGCAATGTAATCAAAGAGTTAGAGCTTAGCTGGTGATTGAAGTTGTAGTTTAATTTTTAGAAAAACTAAGGAGTTAAAATGACCTCCTATCTTGTATTGGCTCTGGTGTTCCAGACTGTGAGTATGAATATCAAATAATAAATCTAAGCCGTAGATGAGGGAAGCGTACATGCCAAAATGGAGGAACTGTCTCAGTTGACATGAAAAAAATGAAATTTAAAATGGGAGCAAAAAACTCAAATCATGCAGGAATTATCCTCTTGTGGCTGACGGCACATCTGACCTGAGCCCAGTAAATAGCAGCCTAAACACATGGAGGCAACACTGATTCATGGTGAGGAAAAAAGGAAATCCATATACACGTGTGGTCAAAGCTATTGACTTCCACCCAAACATAGAGGTGATCCCTGAGACCCGGATATCCGGCCTCTCTTGTATCCAGGCTCAACCTCTGTCACCCCAGGCTGATTTCTTCAGGGCCATAAAATTTAACAACCATGGGAACATCCTTCACCCACCCAGCTCCTCTGCAGCAACAAGTGGCTCTCTCTGACCACTGAATCATGTCCAGAAAAGCCCACTGTCATGTCTGTGTCTTCATCCCTTAAAAGGTCCTGATCAGGGAAACTGAGGGACTTTTATGACTTAATTTCTGGAAGGACGTTTTTCCGGAAGAGAGCACGGGGCGATGATTCCCCTCCTCTTCCTCGTCCTCTGTCTCTATGAAGTTCATCATCCGAAGAGGAATGTGTTCTTTTAGATGGACGGCAATTGTTGGGGGTTTCTCTATAAATAACTTCTTGTCAGGCAGCCAGCCGGCTGTCCAGCTCCAGCGCCAGCGGGCAGACTAATGCAGTGGCTCAGAGGGAATGCACCAACTGAGTTCTGACACAGTACAGTAACTACAGCTGTGCAACTGGACATGCTTATTAAACACAAGTTAGATGAAACTTTGTGAGTCAGGATTTTAAAATTAGAGATGGACCATCTTTCTCATAAAATCCTTTTGTAAAGCAGATAAGGTCAGAAAGATTTACAAAGACTGTGTGCCAGCAATCTTTTTTTCATACCATATAAGAAGTGGAAATATCACCTTTTATAATAAACAGCCGTGTGAGTGCCGTGAGCAGCTAGAACATCTCTGGGAGTAATGTTGGCAGCAGGCAGCAAGCTGAGTGATATGACCGCCCTGATGTTATGACTGAGTCTGTTATTAATAGTTACTATAACAAACAGGGTGGTGAAACTGCATATGGCACTACAGTACAACCTTTGCTACATCACCAAAAAATTTGATTGTTGGATTTTTGAAAGTAGTGTGTTAGTAATCAGAGGAAATAATTACACTGAAAGGCTGTCAAGGGACAGAAATGTTTTTCAGAGCTTTGAGAAGTGAGTGTTATGTTGGAGAGTTCTGTTGATTGTCTGCATGACTGAGAATGGGAGAGCTCTCCTGCTTCAATCATCAACAAAGGATGAGCAGTTGTGTTAGAAAACATCTGGGTGAAAAGGATCAGCCTCTGCACATAAATGCGAAAGGAGAAGTGACTGTGACACCTCGGTGCATTTTGGTGCAAAGCATCCGTTCGCTGAGTGCAGAATTCTGTGGCGTGTTCCGCTAATGGCAAACTGAAGCTAACGCCACATTCAACACAACCTGATGAGTGGTCCAATAAATCACCACGCAGAAATTGCCACATAGCTCGGTCCCGTCTGGAACCACTCTTAAGCTTCTGTGTTCTCTGTTCTGTCATTGAGAATCGAGAGGGGCAAAAGTGTGGTGTCCCTCCTGCTAGGTGTTATGAAGAAGCCCTAATGCTTTACACAGCTCGTATATCACAGCAATAACAGTTGCGTTGTGGGGAAGCAGCAGGAGGATGTTGACGGCTAGTGTTTGTGTAATTGAACACGGTGGGCTTTCACAGGCACTAAAGCATCCTTTGTAAACACTGTTTGTTGATGTAAAGGAAATGACTGATTGCAGATGGCTGCACTCAAGGCCTTGCTGAGCCGCACCATTCCTGCGTGTGTGTGTGTGTGTCTGTGGGCATTTTGGAGTGTGTTTATTTGTTTAAAATGTACTGAGGAGGACTTCTCATTATTGAAGTTTGTGTGTTTTTGCTCACAATCATGTAACTAATTAGAAACTTTATTTCCCCTCCCCCTTGTTCTACAAATAAGTAGTGTTGAATGGAGCATTATGGGTAGGCACTGTAATTAATGGCCACCTCATCCTCCTCTTCTCTCTCTCTCTCTGCCTCTCTCTGGGTTATTATCATTAGTCACATTCCATCAGTTCTCAGTGAGCACTGAAGCTTGCGAGTACTTGTTTGTGGCGATTTCCCTCGTCGTTTTCCCTTTTCTCTGTCTCACCCTTCTCTTCCCCTTTCGCCATTGTCTCCCTGTAACCCCCATTTCTGTCTGCTAATGTCTCTCTGCCAGCTTTTTCTCTTCAAATATGCTCTATCCCCCTCCCTGCTGTTGTCATTCTCGGTCTCATTCAGAATATAGAATAGTTGAATTGATAATGAATGAAAGGCTGGACTCAGTGAAGCGGATGATGGCTCAATTGAATGTGCCTCTCAGGAATGTTTCGTTGTGTTGTGGAGTCTTTTGGCTGCAGCTCAGACTCCAGTCCATTTTGCGGTGTGTCGATGTTGGTAGACTAAAGGGGTTCTACCTCTGTCCATCTGCTTCAGGCCCCACATCTACCTGTCCTCTTTACAGTGCATGAGGACAAGTTAAGGAATGCATTTACACTTAATCTCTTCTTTGTGAATAAAGTCCCCCCTCCCACGTTTTCTTGCACCAACATTGGCAGCTCAGCGTATCAAAAGTAATCCTGGTGCAGTCTCAAAGCCCTGTCGAAACCACCCTCCCATGATCCATCAGTCTGTTGGGGCAATGCCATCTTCACCATGAAATGAGTCATCTGTATGACTGAAAGAATATTTTGCTACCAGCTGAACTCAGGGCAAGGAGGGGAACACGGCCGGTGAACATATCCTCCTTTTAAAGGCCCTGAGGATTCAGCACTGCCACACCCACACACACCACATAAGTGTCTACTCAACACCAACCACCACCTTCAACCAGCCACATAGGTCTAATGAGACTTTTCTAGCTATCTAGTCATTTACTTGGCATTCAGACCAAAATCTGCAATGTGTTTAAAAAATACATGGGGCAATGTTGGTTTCATTTTTCTAGGTGTAGAATTATAAACTGTGGTCCAGTGGGCTGGCCTCATTGAAATTAAAGAGGTGAAATTTTTCTTCCCGCAGTGCTAACGTCTGTCCTTAGGACACATTTATTCCTAGCATATTCCAGATAAAAACAATGCCACTTCACAAACAAATTTGATTGAGCTAAGTGTTAGCTACCTTCCAAGAGAACTATGTTGCAGTCTGTTCAGGAAAATGACATAATCCAAGCTAGCTACAAGTCATGGCACATACATGCTTCTCTGTGTATGAACAACATTGTGTTGACTACTGATAGAAGCAGCTCATTACTGCAGAGGATACACACTACAGGTTGGCAATCGATATTGACTAGCAGCTTTGTACAGCGTGCTAACTTCGACAACCCAACTATATTCTAACATTAACATAGCTATCCTTATTAGCTAGGCTCCTTACATGTTTGCTTAGGGCTGTGCAATATGACAATAAATTCATATCCTCTTATAGGTTATTTCATATCCCAATAATGATATGTTTCCCGATATTGAACGTTTTTTATAAATTCATTGAAATTTGGCATTTCCGACTGTAACTCAGGACATTTCTCTGCATTATCAAGGCGGGCTAAGCAATTCTTAAATAAATCCAACATTATGACAAATACCATGAGAGAGTAAACAACGACACAGCAAGTAATGCAACTATTGTGGGTAAGTTAGGTTGTGGAATAGCAAACTGGTGCTTGTTAGCATGTTAGCTAAAGCTAACATGAGAGGAGGAGACAGTCCCAGAGCAACACAGCAGCTTCAGACAGCGACACTCACAGCTCTCCTGCTGCTATAGCTAACATCACAACAACAGCAAGTCTTGGTGAACTATTTTTATTTTATTTAACCTTTATTTTACCAGGAAAGAAAATCCATTGAGATTTTTAATCTCTTTTACAAGGATGACTTGGTGAACTAAAAAGTAAGCTGAATGCAGGGCTTAAAGCAAGAAACTTTTCTGTGCGTTTGGGGGTTACGACAAAGATAAAGGGTGGGTAGGGGCAAGAGCATAACTTTGTGTTGAAAAGCGGTGGGGTCATAGTGGCTCAGATTAAGGGTGTGACAATACACTTAGCTCACGAGACATGAGGAATTACGATACTGGGTTTGCAAGAACAAGACGACGAAGATAATTTTACGCTGTTTTGAAAAAATATTCAGTCTGGGGGTCTGGGGGTCTACCCCCTGAAAAATTTGAGCTTTAAACACTTCATTTCCTGCATTCTGGTAAAATGTTCTGCCACCACCTATAATCAGTGCTTGAAGTGGAAACAGGGCTGGCGATATGGCCAAAAATGTTATCACGATAAAAAATTTTCGTATCCTTGTTTATCGATAATTATCACAATAAATTTGAAATCATTGTTCTTTCAAGTTTAAAGGCTGATTTTTGCTCCTGAGTGAAAGTTGAAGAAACCAGATGGTTAATTGTGGTTTTAAACTCTTCTGGTCAGAACAAACGCTTAATGCCAAACAGTGGAATTATCACCTATCTAAGGGCAGAACATTGAAAACACACACATCATGGCTAAAACTGCTGGATAGTGTTGTGTGGCTCGTCCATTATTTTTACTGTAAAATGTCTTCCCTGCAGGACTGGCTTGTGTGGAAGAACGCACCGCGGTAAAGTTAGTTTCAAGATGGATATTAGTTTTATGTTGGACATTCGATAGATGCCAAATTTCAATGTAAAAAAAACTAACTTCACTGTGGATTGAAAGCGCCGTTTCTCCTCCAAAATATTTTGGCAAAGTGTTGAATTAGCAACACAGCGCAATAAACAATAGAGCATAATTGCTAACGATAGACGTTTTTCTATCTTTTAATGAACATCGTCATATCGAACAGGCCTTTGCTTGCTTATAACTTATTTGAAGGTGGATCTCCAATATTAACAGTGCTGTGTCAAGAAAATTACTATTTCTAAACACACGGCTCCAATGAATCAATGAATAGAAAACACTGCAGTGTGGTGCAGATTCTAGGGACTGGTTTTATGTCATCTTAGTTCTGATAGTGTGTTAGTTAAAATCGCCTTAATATCAGCGCATGAAAAACAAATCGCTGATCATCCCTTCAGTCATCAATAGCCTATCCAATGGCCAATCGACACAAGCCTAATTTCTACTGTATATTAAATCATGTGAACTGAGTTCGGTTTCTGCAGACCGTGCTGGAACAAGGTGGATTCTATTACCTAAAAGTAAAGGAACATTTAGATAAAACAATTACAGGCACACATTTCCTCCTCTCTCCTCTCATCAAGTTGATACCTTTCGGCTTGCTGAAGTCACCAAAAAAAAAAAGACTTCCGTGTGATTTTTTTTTTTTTAATGTGAGAGAATCTAATCACAAGTCCATTCTCTTGTTCTCATATGTCTCGAACTCTGGGTGAAGTTGAGTGTAATTGGATTATTCACTGCAGGAAAGGGAAACCTCTTCCAAATGAGGTTGGCCTAGAGTGATGGCAGCCCAGTTGACTGTAGTTTTTGGCTATTTGATTTGCACTTTTTAGCAAATAGCAAATTGAGACAGATGAGGACCTGACTTGCTGGTTGTTCTTGGATAAGTGGAGTGACAGCCCGCAAATTTTGGGAGTTATTGAAGAAGACAGCCCTGTTCTCATATCCGACACTGTTACCCACGATGGAGTAATAAACATCCAGCTTGCAGAAACCGTTGGCTAGAGGAGGGAACAGAAGAAGCACTGTATTTGTTGAACTAGCGCTTGATTAGTTAACATGCCAGTCATTCCTGTTTCTGCTCCGTTCGGCTCCGGACTGGTGCTTTCTCAGAGAGTCTGCCAGAGAGTCGTGACGCGCTGACTACAGAGTTCAGGCTCTTTAGCCCCAGAGTTGCAGCTGTTAAACTGGTACAGAAAACTCGCTCCCTACACTCCGAGGGGTCAAAGGAGGAAGTCAGTGTTTTGGTTTAGATTTGATGATTTCAGGTTCAGCCACTGAGGCATCAATCAGTCTGGTTGACATTGTGCCCTTGCTTGTACTGGAACTGGAGGTAGTTTCTATGTAAGCATGTCTTGAGTGGAAAAACAAACACTAGCAAGGAAGTGCCCGATGTGGTTTAATTCAGATTTAATTCACATATGGATAGAATTATACATAGATAACAATGATCATAATTATCATGCTCTAGTAAATAGTTTTTTTGTGTCCCTTCGGTTCCTCTTTCACCCCTTGCCAGGCCTTTACTCTTATTCCCACACAGAAGAGATTTCCCCCAACAAAGCAAGCTTTCTAATGCTTCTAGTGTGGCAGGAAAAGAGGTGTGTGCGTGTGTGTGTGTGTGTGTACTGGGCGAGGATCTGTCTGTGTGGGGTGAATAGTGTACCATTTGGATAAGCCCACTGGAGATTTGCCTGGACTCGTAAGAGATAATCCTGCTTCTGTGCCAGTCATGCAGTGTTGGGAGGCAATTGAGGAGGAGAGGTAGATAGAAAGAACAAGGATATTTAATAATGACGGGAAAGAGGAGAATATTACTACGGAATGAAAAGGAGAATTGAGTGTAACTTAGCAGTCATGACTAGAGGAGACATTTCAGTATTTGACAAAGTTAGCATGAAACCACAGATTCAGCTGCCCAAACAAGGGAACACCATCCCTCTCCAGGTTCTCATGCCATCTTCTTTTACCTCACAGCAACTTGTTTTTCTGGCAGGGACTCTGAAACCAAAAGGTTTTGTACCTTGTATCCTAGCAATGAGCGAGGAGTGTATGCCGGGACAGTGTGTGTGGCACTGAAAAACCTTTTGGTCTGACACTACTTGATTTGGCCTCTGCTGGAGGCTCTTTTACACGCAGAAACGGATGTAGCCAGTCAGACATACTCTGTAAGGAATTTCAATTAGTATGAGCTTCCCACAACTTTTTAGTAGTCTGCAGTGCTGTCAAAAAATATAAAGTGCTTGAACGTCAGTCAGTTTGTATGAAACATGCAGGCTTGTGTTTGGCCCATAGCAATGTCCTGTAGGTGTTTGGTTTCTCACCTCTGTGTTTGATTCCATAAATCACTCTGGGTGTCTTAGTGTAGAGTTTACTGATGTATCTTCTCTTTCCATTGTGTTGCAGGTTGTGTCCAGAAGGATGTGTTTTTAAACCCAAGCTGCTGAGTGGTCAAGAGGTGACATGCCTCTATAAAACACCACTGGAAACAAATGGTGAGGAGCCGATGTCTCAGATGGTGTATTAATGCTAAAGCAAACTCCTGAGGTTGTTACAGTTGAATGCCTCTCGGTATTGTCATGGACTCTAAAAGCACACCCATTTGTCCTTGCATGGTTAATCTGCTGAAAGTGGTAAATGTCAAAAGTTTGCACCCTCCTTTAGTGCAACAGAATTGGATTTGGGATTTTATTAATTTTTTTGGACCATATACTTTTTAGCGCACTGTGGGACAGTGGTTCTTCAGGGGCCCATGGATTCTTGAGAAGATTAAAAAACCTGGGGGTGGTCATGGAGCAAGATACATGCCCTTTGTGAAAGTTCCAGGTTCGATTCCCCCTGCGGCACATGCTCCAATATGATTCTGAGCAAGACTAGTTGCTCCAGAGGCGTGCCACCTTTAATATATATATAGCAATTGTAAGACGCCGTAGATAAAAGTGTAAGCTAGATGAGTAAATTTTAAACCCTTTTGTGCCATGGATAGCTTTATTTTCTGACACTTTTGCAAACTTGCTGGCAGGTAAGTAGGACTCTAAGAAGATCCGTGGTTTGGGTTTTCTGTTTCATGGTTTGGGATGTTGGGGTGTTTATCTATCCTTCTTCCTCAGAAGAAACTCTTAGATGACTTTTGTTTTTGTATTTCCCTCAAAAAACTCAATGAATGTTGTGCCTCTCCTAGTCTGACTATTTCTATAACGTGGTGTTGTACGTTGTTGTATAAGAGCACAGGGCACTTTTCCGTGCATAACTGTAAACATGGGGAAGAAAAACAGGAATGATGTTGATGCTGCAAGATAAACACTGGAGTTAGTTTCTGGTCTATGTATCACCTACTGTATGTACTTGCAGATAATGAAAGACAGCTAATTTGGATTGGTTGAGGTCCAGCTTGTGGTCTACCATGTCTCTTAGCCATGTCACAGATAGAGTTCATGACTATGATTCCATAATGACACGTTGGCACAATGGACTCAACAGGGAGGGGTTCAACACTATTCTGTTGTTGTGGGCTTGTCACTGATGAATCGTTTCACTTTCTAGCAACTTGGTAGCA
Organism: Lepomis gibbosus; assembly: GCA_029875015.1. Taxonomy (NCBI): domain Eukaryota; kingdom Metazoa; phylum Chordata; class Actinopteri; order Centrarchiformes; family Centrarchidae; genus Lepomis; species Lepomis gibbosus. The sequence continues at coordinate 11,321 of JAPMOB010241156.1, forward strand.
TGTGTTCCGTGGCCTGGTACTGGTCTGTGACTCCATGCTTGGGAATCACTGTTCCAATGGTTCTGTACACAGAAAATGATGAACAGTTTTAATATAATTTTCTGACTGTATTAAGAAGGCCTCAGTTTCACTGCCCCCACTATATACAGCACAGACAATAATTCAAACAGAAGGTAATACTCACAAAAAATGTATCCATAAGATTATTTGGAACTAAATGTTGGATCGTATGGCATCCAGGGTGTAATGTGTAATGTTCTTTCTAACCACCTGTTCTCTTTTTCTCAGCTCTGCTGCCATGCCTCCGGGGATGGTGCGTCGTCTTCCAGCGTCGGCAGTCCAAACGCTGCTGTCTGTCCTGCTGCTAGCTGTCGGCTGGCCCTTCACTTCATTACCTAATGGTGTTGTCAAAGGATCAGACTCCTCTCCCTCCAGTCTTTATCCCACATTTGTCCGAAATGACACTCTGTTTGAGCACTTGGCCCTGCATCCCGACACCAGAGTGGGTCGGGTCTACATCGGGGCCCGAGATTACCTGTTCCAGTTAGATGAATTCCTCCAACTTGAACTTCAGGAAGACACTGGACCTGTCACAGACAGTCGTGAGTGCTTACCTCCCGTAACTGAGAGCAACTGCCCTCAGGCTAGGGTCACCAGCAACCACAACAAGCTCCTGCTGGTCGACCCTTACTCCATGGAGCTTATCACGTGCGGGAGTGTCAACCAAGGGATCTGCCAGAAACGTAGTCTGGATTCTGTGAATGTGGTACTTTTCTCTACAGAGAGGCCTGTGGATACCCAATACGTAGCAGCTAACCACCCCAACATTAGCACCGTGGGACTTGTGGTTCGCTCTCATCCTGACAGGCAGCCAGTGCTATTTGTGGGCCGGGGTTACACCAGCAGCCATCCTCCTATTTCTACACGAAACCTTGCCCAGGAACCAGTCTTTTCTTACGAGGAGACTGCCAAGTTGGCTGTTGCCGGTCGTCTCTCAGAATACGACCATCATTTTGTAGCATCATTTGCCCATCGTCAGCACGTATACTTCCTCTTCTACCGGCGGGACTTAAAGTCACAGTCACGCGAGTACCGCACCTACGTGTCTCGTGTTTGCTTGGATGACCAGGCCTATTACTCCTATGTGGAAATACCCTTGACATGCCGTTCCAGGGCAGGAAAAGGTTACAACCTCTTGCAAGCTGTCCAGCTAGGGCTCACCAAGGATGGTGTAGTAGGTCAAGGCCCAGAAATTCTTGGTGTCTTCTCCACTCGTTTGGCATCGTCAACTCGGCCCAGCGAGGACTCCGCCCTCTGCATGTTTAACCTCGAAGAGGTGGACCGCAGGATTAATTCCACCAGAGATGTGTGCTACACACAGATGGGTAAGGAAGGAGGACTGGAGGCAGCATACATCGAGTACGAAGTCAAATCCAACTGTGCCAACCTGCCAGAGGTGAGTACAACAGATTGAATTTGCTTGTTTCTGTGTACTTGTCATATACTTATTAGGGCTGTTACTTTTTCAGAAAATCTAGTGTGAAAAAATAAACAGTAATACATCATTTGTTAGAGTAAATTACTGTATATACTGTTGTAGAATCCATGTGGTTCAATTCATTCACTTTCACTTAAGTGAGCAGCCCCAGCAGCTCACCCAGTAGAGCGCATTCCGTGTCAAGGTTTAGTCCTTACCACAGTGGCCTGGGTTTGAATCTGGCCCAGGCCCTTTGCTGCATGTCAATCCTCTCTCTTTCTCTCTCTCTCTTCTGCCTTTCGTTTCTCTCTACTGAAACTAGAAGAAAAGCAGATGAATAAATAGGTGGATAGATGGGTAGATAGATGATAGATACATGGATGATGGATAGATGGATGGATGGATGGATGGATGGATGGATGGATGGATAGATCTTTCAGAAATTCATAGTTGGGCTGAACGATTAGGTTAATTACACAGCCCATCTGACCCGTTTTAAACAGTCAGTTGCAAATTCATTCCGTTGTCATCCTTGTGTGACAGATCTGGTCGCCAGTCACTAGCGGCATGCGTCTCCTTGTACAGTTTGTCAGAAGTGATTCAGTCATTCAACTGCATTATTCTCTCCATTATAACTATTTACCGCTAGCCAGTAATGGTGTTGGATCAGACTTCCTGACATTTAGGATGCAAGAAACATGTTAACATTTAGAAAAGATGATGAAAATATAGACCTCATATTTTTCACCAACTTCCTAAAACTCTTCGTTCTATACAGCAGGACTTCAGCATATCCTTCAGGATTAAGCCTGGGTTTTGAGTGGTTGACTTCTTACCAGGGTAAATCACCATGGTAACTTATGTTCAACAGCTAACAGGTTATATTCCATATTAGAGATCAACTCCGCAAAAACGTTGTATACTGATCAATCAGCTCTCCATGGAAATGACGTCACCATCTGTGGGAGATGCCACAGACTCTTTTATGGGCTGCTTTATGTTTGCTGCGGGGATGTGGAGAAACTTTTGTGGAGCGACACCATCCTACAGACTGGTTTAAAGAATTGTCAGCTACTATTGTAGGTTTTTACAGTAAGCCTATTTACTGATTTACTGCTTTGAAATGTTTTTTATATTTTTCATTTGCTCTCAGTCAGTTTCATTTTTCTTATGTGAGGCTGAATAATATGTGGATATTGTTTGGTAGGGATATTGAAATTAATTAATTAAAATATGAACGTAGGCTATTTATTTTAGGTTAGTACTTATCTTATATTATTTAGACTGTTCATGTTCCTCCCCACCTTTTGCGATGTGGACGCAGGTAATGTGAGGAAGTTTTCAGCTGCCTAAATGTTGAGATTCAGTCTTTCAACCACAATTTGCACCTTTTATGGCATGAATTAATTTTTCGTTTCATTGCTTTATGGAGTTAATTTAGAACAGTGTTTGGAACACTTTTGTGTGTTAATAAATGAATCAAATTTTTTAAGTGAGGTGGAACGACTATTTAGGCTTTTCACTGCCTGAGTCATTTAATGTGGAAACGCAGACACACAAGCCGAGCTGAAATAATAAGGCTTACATTTTTATACACGCCATAAGAACACATCAAATTAACACATGATTATAGATTTTCCTGTTTATTTAGGCATTGAGATTGCGATTTTCTGTCTCCCTGCATGTATCAAGTGCAGCTTTGCTACTTAGACTGTGTTTATTTGTCTAATATTACAGTTTGCTTTTAGTTTGTAAAATATGCCGCTCTGCTGCCAGTAGACATCTCCATGTCTGTGATTGGTCAACTGCAGCTAACACCGTCTCTTTTATGTGAACGTGCTCATGGCTGGATTGGGAAACCCTGGGTTGGTTTACTGAGTTGATAACCAGCTCCGTGTGACAGCTTATCCCAGTTGTTAGGGTTATTGAAGCCAGATAACAAAATATATCCTGGGGATGTTGAGCTTGCTTTGTGGTACAGGCCTCAGAAAGACAATTAAATCTTTATTTGCAATTATTTGTATGACAATCAATCAGGCAAGGTGGAAAGCTGCATACTTGATAAGAGTGACCTTCTATAAAATGTGTGACCACATATTTTATCCTTCTTTATCTTGCTGCTCTATATTGGTGTAGGTTTTCTTTCTCTGAATAAAAATGTTCACAGAAACATAATGCAGACAGGAACACAGTAAACCAGTCACTTTTTTTTTTTTTTTTAGAAACCTAATCCTTTTCTGCGATGACTTTACTGACTAAAAGCTTTCATCTGCCAAAGTCGGTGCCATGCATCTGAAGCTGTCCAGAACCTTCCTATTCCAGCAAAATGACCTTTGTATCAGGGAGGATGAAATTCAATTGGACGTTTTTGTAACAGACAAATGTAATGCTGTGGAGGATGGATTGAATTAGACTGTCCCTCTCATACTCTGGAAAACCTGACTTTATGTGGTGTTTTCATGTGTGTGCCTCTTGGTGTTTACTGCAGGTAAACATTGCACTCGGACGAACATGGGCTAGTTTCATATCCTCCTCTATCATCACTTCCTCCTGTGTTGAGCACCTAGACTAGCGGTGATATCTCAACCTGTGCAGCTGTGTAAAACAGATTGGCCTGAGTGGAGAGTAGTTGTGGTAGTAGGGCAGTGTAATTTATTAGAGTTGTTGGTTGCGGAGGGATCGATCTGCAGCATTAGCCCTGCTTAGTGGCATGCGGTTGGGGGTAGTGTTTAATAATGCCTGACAAAGACGGGTAAAGACACACTAAACAGAGAAAAGGCTCTCACCAGGAATAAAAAGCTAACATTAGCCTAAAAACGAACTACACCACGGTCGCATTACTTAAATGTCATAACTACTAAACTTCCAACTTGTAATTTTATTTTGTGCTATTGTGGTGTTTAATGTCCCCAACAACCTCTGTAGTTTTTTCAGTAAGCAACCACCTTTTTAAAGACACTTAGAAGAAAATTCAAGTGTTTGATTTTTACTGTTGTATGTTATGTCCTAGAACAAAACGTGAAAATCTCTTAACTTGTGTTAACCCCAGATCATGTTTCAGGACTATCACCAAAAACCCATTCAAAAAAACCCAGTCACTGTGAGATTAGGGAACCAGAGATTTTGTGCAAATTTTTTGCTCAACTCATTTCAGGTTTTCTGACTCGTTCCTGCAGCACTCTGTAGGTAGGGTAGGAAGTGGACGGATATGAGATGTTTTTAAAAGTGAAGGTGACCAAAGAGGGAATCAAAGCACACCATATGACTAGATAGGAGGTTATGAGAGATTTGGGGATAAAAAAGAGATTTAGAGTCAAATCTCATTTAGATACCTGTACACTAACAACACCACAGCAGCTTCATCCCGGCTCAGTCTTTACCAGGACAGCCCATCTGTACCAGGGACACTCACGCAAGTTCTAAGCTGCGGGGAAAATGCTTTGTTGTGATGATCAGGTTTTAGGACTCCTACCAAACATTAGTGGCCGGGTTCAGCTGTAGCAATCTTACAGCAAATAGCAATCTTTAGTTATATTTCTCCCTTGTGGTTATTACTGCCCTCAGTGTTTATGTCTAAATGTCCAGATGATTGCAGACTGCACGGTGTTCATCAGCATGTGTCAGCAACAGTGTAATCACCAGCTCCTATTAGTGCAGTCAGTGACACGCCAGCCTTTAAGTTCCAGGCCATGTTGCTAGACTGGACATCATAACTTCATAACTATTTCAGGAGTCATAATTTAGTTGCAGGCTATTCTTAGCATGCAGTCATTCCTGCTTGTTTACCCCTAATGGTTAGTTTCACAAAACGGGCTGTTTAAAGTGTCCTCTTCACCCATGGTTAACTTAATCAATACTCCACTGAGGCCCTATATATAGATGTTGGGAGAGTGTTTAGCTGTGTTATTACAACCGTGTTTAAAGTCAGACTGTTTTGGACAGTGGTGAAATCAGGAAAATATTTAACTGTGGAGTTCAGCAGTGCTGGTATATCAGCAGTCGCTATTTCTTAACAGCAGGCCAAATAAGGAGTCCATTCATAACAACACACCAGCCAGCTACATGCAATCCATCAAAACAAGTAGCCTTCAACAGGCAGAGCTCTCAGGTTCATTGCCTCTACTTCCTATTGTTAAGATTACCAGTGATGAAGCAATGACCCCACTTTCAAACATTCTCGTAGCAAAATAAATTGGCCAGAACAAAAAACAACAACCCTGCCGCCAGAGCAAAGACTCCCTACAGCCAAACCGTGGAACCAAAAACAAATCGTCTGTAAGCTTTAAACCACCGAGTGTAGACACATCGCTGGAATCCAGTGATAGTCTGTTCCCAAACTCCAACCCCTCCACAATAAATCCTGCTGGGATTTTACTTACCACAAGAGCAACACTGGCGTTTTATTTTTGGTAACTGGCCTACTTGCTCAGAAATTAATAACAAATCACTTGAAGGGCTTCTTCTGGCACAAAACAAGCACTGGAGTTTACATTTCGCATGTATTATGATGTGTTATTTACTTTTTTAATCCAATCATGTAACACACAGATTTTACCCTCCTGTTTTCCCACTATTAGAACACTCTGGACGCCTACCCATGCGGCTCTGATCACACCCCCAGCCCGATGGCCAGCAGGATGCCCGTAGAAGCGGAGACCATATTGGACAGCCCGTCTGCCCGTCTCACTGCTGTTGCTGTCAGCGTAAGGGCGGGTCATACCATTGCCTTCCTGGGAGACTCCAAAGGGAACCTGCACAAGGTAACATGGTGTCCCAGCTCTGGCGTGTTTCTGAACGGACTCACACACCCTCAAAATCACTAACAAGGTGTACTTTGTATGTGTGCTAACTGTGATGTTATGTAGAGATTGTGCTGTTATTGCTGGAAATATGAAGTAATAGTCTGGCATATTCAGTAGCTTGTGTCATTATTTCAAGTTCAGGCCCTGTTTGGGTAGCATGTGTGGGTATTTTCCATACAACTGTAATGCCTGTCTATCTGCCTGTGTGTGTGTGTGTGTCTGTGTGTGTATTTGTTATTTTTTGTGTATATTTCTCCTGGTGTTTGTTCCCCCAGTCAGGTGCACCTAGTACTAATTTAATTCAATCCAATACAGCAGACGAATCCATTCTACCTTTTTAAAGGTTTTTCGTTTTTATTAAACTCTTTATCTTCTTCATTTTTGGGGGCTGCTGTTTGTGATGGTTTTGCATTCTACTGTAACTTGTTTGTAATACTT
>JAPMOB010241162.1:0-11662 GCA_029875015.1 Lepomis gibbosus
GTTCAGACCCACCTACTCCTAATCTCTCTCAGCTGCCCTTTCTTTGGCCCTCAACAATCTTCCTCTCCATTTTGTTTCATGTTAAGCACCTCCTTTTAGCAAGATTAGCAGACCCTCCCCAATATGAATAACACTATTCTTTCTTGGAGCTTCGTGTCAGGCTTTCCATCAGGCATGGATTGAATCTGAAGTGGGGGTGGGGGGAGGTCGTCTTCCTAACAGTGCTACTCCTGGCTATTAGCTGAAAACAGAACAGGCAGGCAGCAGCTGCATGAGGCTGGTGTGGCGTTATCTAGAATCCAGTGGGCACTGCCAGCTATGTCAGGAGAGGGATTTTTGTCTTCACACCTTTTCTCTTGAAACATGAAGCATTCCTGTTTTCTTTCCTTNGTCTAATCTCATATTTTTATCTTGTCACCAGTGAAGCCATCTGCCCGCCCACTCCCTTGATTCCCGTTTACTTCATGTTTGTGTATTTAGCTGCTGTTGTTTTGCATAAATCCAGCCCACTCTTTTCTTTGATGTGTGTCACCATTCATATGTGTCAAAAATCCACGGCACCTTCAGTGTGCATGTGTTAATATACATGCTTGACTGGTGTACATATGTTAGGAGGCTGGGTGGGTACAAGTCTTGCATTTAGTAAACAAGAGTTTAACACAGAGGCTTTTGCCAGACGCTTGAACCACTTCAGCCACTTTCATTACTGAACCATGATGAGATAATTTCACTATGGTTTCTTTCTTTGCTGTCCACTATCAGTGCAGAATCATTATTCTGCTACTTGCTCTTATCATGCCTTTATTTGCCAGATTTATTTGGATTACAGGCAATTTGGGGAGAATGAATGACAAGTTTAAGACATAAAACATGTATGTCCTCACAGTCTGTGGTCTTCTGAATCTAATATGCAGAGAAACTGCTAAAAGTTGTTAACATTCTGATTTAGTCTTCAAGTTTTCCATTAAGTAGCTCCACATTGTAGGGCAAAATCACATTTATATTCTTTATCTGCTGGAGCACTTTATTGCAGCTATATTTTGGTTATTACAAAGAATATGAGTTTGGCAGACATGGAAGATAACTGTTAGATTTTCTGTTTCCTACCGACTGTCAGCATTAGTTTTTTTTTAACCATAACCACGATTGTTCCCAACCCTTAAACAAGTATTGTGCTTAACACTAACCTTCTCTGAACATAACCACACGTTTTTGTGCCTGTGCCTTACAAAACTTAACCATTTCAACTGACAACACAGTATGCAAGTCATGCAGTATGAATAATTTGTGAAGCATTGTTAACGATTTTGGATGACACTGACAATGTCATCTTGCAGATAGGAGCAATGTTGTCTTGCAGATAGGAGTGTCGGGTTAGAAAGCCCTTACTTCATTCTGGAAGACAATGACAAATGATCTAATTAGTGTCCACTGATTGGTGCTGGGCAGGTAGTGTACAGTGGGTTTAACAGAGCTTGTTTGCTGCCTACTGCTGCTGGAAACAAGGGTGATGAGAGTGGTGGATGGAACCAACAGTCAAGTAGCTAAAAGAGGCTGAAAAGAGCTCAGACTTTAGTGAAAATATTCCTTGGGTCTGTCACATCACACAGCTGTTTGATTTGGGGTAATAAAACAAATTTGATTTGTGCAGTAAATTTCTGATTATTAAAGTAAGTGACTGTTAAGTACAAGATGCATTTGTAACAAGGAGCCTAATCTAGCATGGCTTAGGGAGTTAATAAGCAAAATCCTAAATTGAAAACTTTTGCAAATTATTTGTTTGATTCATTACTGTTTTCATGCCAATTATTATTATTAGCCCAGATTCATTTTAAAACTGTCTGTCTTTTGGCATTTCTGCTGTGCATCATCTTGGGCCAGTCCAGATCCCTGGCAGCACAGCTCTGCTCCAGCAATGTAAATCCAGGTCAGCTCAGTTATGGCTTAACTATTCCCTCAAAGACAAAGACGCAGGCATTACCACGCTCTCATTCAAACACAGAGAGCTCTAATACAGATCTGAATGAAAGACTGAGACAGAGGAGGCTTAAATGAGAGGAGGTGGAGGAGCAGGAAGAGTCTGAGGAGGGGAGGCAGGATGGAGGCTTCTAAATTGTGGCAACATAAAGATTGGCACAGTGAAAAAGAAACCGTTGGCTGTCGTCCATAGAATATGGTGGGAACGGTGAACAAACAAACCACCTCCCACCATCTGAGTAATGCTCTTTGTCTCTCTCATGCACGTACATCAACTCTGCTATCTGCATACGTTAGCCTTGAGCAGCAGAATGGCTAAAAAATACCTGGGCAGAATACAAAAGACCAGGGAGGAAGTGTGAGAGTTTTAAATGCAGAGGAGTACTTCCTGCCTTGCTGCCTCCCACCAAACATACAAAACCCCTCACTTTTCCTCTGCTGACACGTGGATCCATCCATTTAGCTCAGACAAGCTCACCATTGTGCTGAGAGAGAGAACCTGAGCCAGGGAAGGCGTGTGAATCAGACTTAAGTTGACAAGATAGTGGGATGGTCTCTTAGCTGGTGTGATGTCAGAGTACAGGAGCACAGAGAACTGTGGCTTAAAGAAAAACACCTTGGGATACTTGCACACTGCTGTATATCACCATTATGTGAAATGTGGGGGGCGATGGTGCAGAAGATAAGATACATACCTTCGGTGTGAAAGACCTGGGTTCGATTTCTACTGCAGCACATTCACTAACGTGTCATGCTAGTGTTGTGTTCGTATTTCTGTCTGGTTTAGTTATGACCAGGCAAAGGTTTTTGGAGTGGACATTGATTGCTGATTGCTTGGTTACTGTGATTGTTGTAGATATTTTTAGTTTAATTATATTGGATTCAGGCCACTTGCTGGCCTGAATCCCTAAAACATCAATAAGAAACTCGCATCATCCGTAACTTGACAAATAAAACATTAGCAAAGCAGCCCCCCCTCCCCCCAAACATTTTAAAACCTTGCCTTGTGTATATTCGTGTTTACGACCTAGCAGCCTTCTTGCTCTCTGCCTTTGTTGGCACATTGCTATGTTTCTTGGCACTTTACAGCCATCTGTCAGTCAGTGGGAAAATGTGAAACCATCGGCTGCACTGTGTATCACATCATCCACATGCACGAGCACATGCATGTGTGTCCTCACGGGACAAACAAAATGGGAAACCAGAAATTAAAAAAAAACTGCTCCATTCTGCATACTCTACTGCAGGTCACAGGGCTAAAAAAGAAAGCAAGATGTTGTTATACTTTTTTTTTTTTAAAGAATTTCCCAGAGGTGCCTTACCACCATATGTTATTTGTTTACATTTTTTGCAGCTGTCAGTAGCTCCTCTTGTTCCTCTGCACATTGCATTCTGGAGAAATATCTTTTGATTTTTACTTTTTTTTAATACTAAATTTTGGTGCTGCTTTAATGCAGCCTTTACCAACGGGTATATTTGTTGCAATCTGTGGCTTTAATAAATTATCTATTAATCCTTTATAAATACTGTAAGAACATCTTTTGAGTTGCAAATATTTTAGCATTCATTTTGTCACTTCCAGCAGGAACACACCCAAAATCTGGCCTAGAATCAGCATTTAGTAAAGAACTGGGACACAGTTTCAGTGATTTTTGTTTCCCTCAATGACTTTTGACAGCCTTTAGACAGCAAGTCTGGACTTGTTGCATTCATCACCCAGATGTCAGGGAGGGCAAAAGTGATAGTAATGCTAGTGGCGTTCCAAGACAGGACATATTTCCAGTTGAGATAAAGTAGTACTACTACTAGTAGTAGTAGTACTCAAAATGCAGTTTCTGATTAGGTGCAATGCATTAAGGGCTATTGAAATAAACTGTCGCTGGTGACAAATGTGTTTCACTTCTGTATATGGATTGCTCCCAGGACAAGTGTTAAAGTGTTGCTGATGTTTTTTGATAAAACTTCATTGATTTTTGTTTTAGCTGGCTTACTGTTTTCTGCTATTTAACTACAATGCAACTGTGCTGAAAATATCAGGGTCAAATAGATGACACAGTGAGATTACTTTTACATACTTTTACATTCTTTGTCAGTCATTGAAGCCAAAAAACGAAATTTGGCTGAAGCTTTAACACGTGTGGTGGAGGTGGCATCAACAACAGCTAAGTGTTTTGGGCTGAGACAGCTGTCAGTCAAAGAAAACACATCCCCAAACATGTTTTTTTAATTAAACAATTATTTGGAAATTGTTACACTTGTAACCAGGTAACTCTTGACTAGTTTAATATCTCATGACTTATTGTATTTCAAGACATAAGTTGGGGAGAGTTCAACTCACTTCACTGCAGTCTGAGATAAAACTTTGGGTTTTTGTTGGAGCCCAAATGATACATCACTGGGGCTGATATTATTAGCTAATCGCATATATTTCATATTTTGGCAGTTATGCAAAAATAAATTGTAATAAATAGATGTTAACAGGTTGCATTTTGATTTATATTTTACCCTATTTTCTTTGATCAAGTTTTATCTTAATTTTTTTTAATTAATTTAAAAGAAAATGGTGATGCCATTATTTAATACCATTCTCTGATGTCTACCATCATCTACAATACAAAGAATTACTGTACAACTATAAGCTATCCTGTCTCAGCCAAATATATAACTCAAAATCTGACAATCTATAAAAGATTGTTTTTGTACAAAAACAAATAAATGTATGTTTATTAGATTATAGCTATTTTTACATATTCTCTATCCTCACATATCAGGCCAGTCTCTATTCATTGTGGCCTGTTATTGTGCGTCAGTGATGTCATTTCATAATCCTTTATCAGTTGCCTATGGTGTTGTACTGTGCCTTGCCTGTGAGCCTTACTTTGATATTGTCCCCCCTGTGGCTGTTTTGAGTGTACCCCCTTGTGGTTCCTTCCTGGGTGGTTCAGCTGTTGTGGGGTAGCTGCAGGAGATGTACTCAGGCAAAGAAAAATACACAACTAAACCACAAAATTCAGCCAGAGATGCTAGATACATCACCAGTAGCAATTTTTAGCAGATTTTGCCCTCCTTTAAGTACACTGTGACGGCTTGGTGGTGAAGGGCGCCTATCAAAAGAGATGAGCTGGATACAGGAGACAGAGAGAGGAAAGAAGAGAGGGGTGACTCATATCCCTGTGATATGCCAAGTCCCACATTCACACATTTACAGGGATGCACGCACACACACACACACAAGCTCCTACAGGCTCTGCTGTTCTGTCACTTTGTATTAATTCAGCACATAGCGGGTCCAGGCAGAGAGAGGAGGAGTGATTGGGTGGTGGTGGTGGGGGGGGCGCTTTTCAACAGTGAATAGTGAGAGAGAGAAGGAGATCAAGAAACTGTAGGTAGAAGAGAAAACATTGAACTTTGTGTTGCCTTTGAACTCGCAGACTTCCTTTGTCCTTCTTCATCACATCACACATTGTTTGACACTGTTCCCATGTGTTTGCTGCTGTGTTGATGCCAACACATTTCTAGACAGACGGAGAAAGAAAAAGAGAACAAAGGAGACCAAACCAGACACAAACGCTCACGTTGTTGTTTTGGCGATTTTTACATTTCACTTTTATTTAAATTGCCCAAAATCACAAATTTGCATCAAAAGCCTTCACAGTATGTACAACCTACGACACCCTCTATCCTTAGACCCTTGATTTGGAACAGGAAAAACTCCCCTTAAGAAAACGTTGGTCGGGGGAACAAGGGTGACAAAGGAGTTATCCCTCTTCCCATGGCTCTCTTGCCTTGGGATACAAGTTTTTTCCAGTTTCGCTATATACAATTAATCAATTACTTTCTTTGGCTGAGCAATGACTTTCTGCATTAACAACCGTTGTGTTTATGGTAATGAAGGAATACGATGATGGTTCTTGATTTGTTAAGTATTTAATTAACTTGGATAAGTCAAAACAGGCATTCCCACCTTCTTTCCATATCAATTTACTATATCAATCTGAGAATGTTATAGTGATAAAAATCACATTGTTTGTTAATAACAGGGTAAAGGCAGTCCTTGGAAAGCCTTAAGCCAAAAAGTTTTTGTGTATGTGTTTGCAGACTGTCAGAAGACATATATGTATCAGTGTCCTGTATCATGAAGCAAGATTGGAGCTTAACAAGATAACTTCGGGGCTAACCCTGGGTTTTCAGGTACATCGGCATGAGAATGAATGCTCACCTTGCTAGTACCGATTGGGCCCCCTTTTGCCCTCAGACATGCCTTAATTCTTCGTGGCATAATTTCAACAAGGTGTTGGAAACATTCCTCAGAGACTTTGAAGAGACTCAAAGAACTTCATGACTCATTACTTATTGTCATGTTCAAGAAACTAGTTTGAGATGATTCGAGCTTTGTAACATGTGAACAGGCTCATGGCCGGATTGGGAATCCAGTCGGGTTGACTTACCAAGTTGATAACCAGCTTCATATGATTGCGTATTCCAGTGCATGGGATGACGCTTTTGTCATCTTTTTCTGCTTTTTATGTCACTACAGCTATAAGTTTGCATCTGTGATACGAGTTATAAAATAACATTTTAAAAAAGCGGGCGGCAATGTGTTTTTTTCTTCTTCTGCTGCTGCTCCTCCTTCTGCTTCTTCTTCTTTTCCTTCCTTCCTCTTCTCACACATAATTTGTAATTATATGTAAATCATTTCCGTGTGCTTACATAAATGTATCAGTGATAATGATCTTATAATAGGACCTATATGCACTGCAATGTTAGTGCTGCTAAAGTTGTTCATCACTCTCCAGCAGGGTTCTATCCCTCGTTTTGATGCTCCTATAGCAGCTATACAGAACATACTTTCAATTTTGAAGCAGTCATTGGGCAAGGACAGATAAAAAGCTTACAGCACCTGGTTTTCCAAGGCGGTCTTCCATCCAAGTACTAACCAGGCCCAACCCTGCTTAGCTTCTGTAATCAGACAAGATCAGGTGTGTTCAGAGTGGTATGGCTGTAACCCAAAGAACCATCCACAAATAGGCACTTTTATAGATGTTGATCACTGTTGTGACCGTTCAAGTTCGTTTTATATACACAGAAACTTTGGCGTGGACAAACAAACAACACCAACTACACCACAGAGCAGATCATATATTTCTATTTCTATATTTATATTTTGCTTGCTTGTTTTCAGTTCAGATCATAGACACAAACTTATAGCGTTAGTGGCAGAAAAGCAGAAAAAGTCAACAAAAATTTTCACCCCATGCACTTAAACACGTCTGTTTCACGTGCATGCGCGCACACACGTAGTGCAGGCTATCATTACTTATCTAGCAGTCGTTATTTAGAGCCCTATAAAACCATTTTAAATTTTATCCAGATTACATTTTTGCCCTCAAATTCCATATTTTCCATTTAAATTTTTCTGGATAGTGTGCTTTACGATTTAAACGCATTTTGTCATCAGAATGAGCGTGTGATCATGTGGTGAAGGAATAAAATTTAAACCATTCAATAATAAAATATTAAACATCTAATCAATATCAATGAATTTGATGTGTCATCCAAATATGCATGTTGAAATATTCAAATGTATGTGCAGCTATTTATGGGGACAATTCATAATAAATATTTTGTTGCATTACATGTATTGTGAATTGTCCGCCATTAAATAGGTCATTATTGGACTACCGACAATTTCTTCCCACGGTCTTTTGCAGGACAGCCTCCATATGCTGCTCAAACAAATGGTAATAAGTGGGTCTGATGGAGGGTACGCTCATCCTTGTTTGTAAAGCTTGACCAGACGTAGTTTTTTCATTTTCTTCTAACGGAATATCTCTTCAACAAACGTGATTGTGCTTTTGAGAGTTTGTTGAAGTGATGGGCACTGTCTAGAGCGCTGACTCTCAGAGATGACCGTGTGTATGTGTGGGAGGTGCTGAGCCCTGTAAAACACCAAACAGGGACCAGGTGACAGAAGCACGTAAATGACACCAAAACATAGCGGCATAGTTTTTTTTCTGTTTGTTTGGATTAAGTGCTGTGGAAACATTAACACCTCTAAGGAAAACCCAGATTTTTATCATTTGCATCAACATTTTGGCAGATTCAACGATACTCAGCTTGTTACAGTTGATTCTAATTTTATCATCAAACTCGCGGAAATCAAAGGGACCTAGTTTTAGATAACAAGCTGGCTAATGTTAATTAGTTAACCTAACTTACATAGCTATGCTTAGCTTTACTTCTAATTTAACACAATACAAGCAACAGACCATCTGGTAGGCTACAGCTCAGACAACATATATGATCAATACTTACACTTTAGTAATCTTGTAGTGATCCAGTTTCCAGTAAAGTGTATTGTGTTTAGGGTGTCTGTCCTGGAATGATGATGATGATAATTGTGTCAATTTAGTGTAATTTATCCACTGGAAGCCAGAGGAAGTGACCTCTCTTTGCCCTACCTGACACTCTGTCTCCTGAAGAGCGATTCTGTGAAGCCTGATAAAGTTAGGAATTGGGCAGAGCCACTGCTGTGCAACTAATCATCTAAAAAACACAGCATGGGCAGCCTCTTCTATCCATTCTGCCCAGGATGCTCCCAAACACAAACAATTAAGGAACACCCAGAGCTTTGTGTGTGTGTCCGTCAGATTTGACAGATTTCTTTGCGGCACTGCAGCCATTCAGCGTCTAAATCAGGGATGTAGTGGGTGGACAAATGAACTGGTGGGAAAATAGCAGTTGAAGTAGCACAGTGATGAAGATTAAATGGCAGAGGTAGTCTGTTTTAGACTCCAAACAGCCGGCCTCCTCCTCTGTGTCTTAGCGGCAGAGAGGCACATTCATTTTGCACACTAAATCTCTGTCAGGGTTGTAGTCACAGTTCGGGGCCTAAATTAGCAGCAGCATCATCAAATGCCGGAGGATGATTAATTTTTTTTGCCTAATGAAGATAGAAGCCCAAATGGGATGAATAGGTGATATTTGGGTTAATGGATAGTCATCAGAAATAGACAAGAGGGTGGGTGGAGAAGAGGAAAGGTTGTGTGGTTGTCCAGTGTGACATTAATCACATAGACAGTAATGACCATAAATTGTACCTCTTAACATGAGACATTTCTACTTATAGTTTGGGGTTTATTTGCTTGAGACTTCAGACTCCAGGCCAAAACAATGGAGGTGAAAGGAATTTCATATTCAAAGCATCAACAAATTACTTTGGAAAAACTCAGCAGCAGGTCTTTGCAGAAACAATGTCCTTTCAGGACACTTGAAAGACCTCGGTGTAATTCCTATGAAAACTGTCCCCTGTGGGGTCTGCAGATGCTTCGGAGTAACTGAGACGTTGTCTCTGGAAAAATAAGAGTTTCAAGTTTGGTTTATAGGGGTTTACAATTTGTTTATCATTGTTTATCATTTGACCTTTTAATTTGAATAAGAAAAAAACAAGAAAAGTAGAATCCAGTAGAATTAGAGACAGAGACTTGAAATATACTGTACTGCAAATGGAATATTATCACCTTGGTGTCTCAGAACGTGTGTTATTTCAAAAGTTAGATAGATTTAAAAGCTTAACTGATTCATTTAAAACAAGTATTTATTTAATAATGAATGGACGGATTAATCAATAATGAATCTTAGCTGCAGCGCTTCATTGAATGCGAAAAAGCACTATGGCTCCCAATCACTAGGCAAACAGAATAAAAGCATGCAAAGTTATACAGCTCCATGTACTGACAGAATTATAATATAACACAAAGGACTTCATGTATTAGAAGAATTTAAAATAGATCCAGTTTTACAAAGAAACTTGAAACCTGCTTTGACTGGTTGTTTAACACAGTTGCTGTAAAGACAACATTGCCATGTCACTTAATATACTTAAGATGGTAGATATTTTAACAAACATTAATTGTGAATCATATTTATGTCCACCTGATGAATAAAAGTTGAATATTAACTGTACATTTAGCTCTGTGTTGGTTTCTGTCGATGCTCCGCTGTGTCTGTCTGCTGTTTGGTTCTGGACAGGTAGTGTATGTGTTTTTAGAGCTTTTTAGCTGAACACAGCACCAAGCTGCTGCTAGAAATTAGGTTGATGTGAGCGGTCAGCGAGAACCATAATAGTGAAGGCTGGAAAAACAAAAAACAAATCGACAAGCTAAAAGATGCTAAAACCGTCTGTACAGCTGAGCGGAACTGCAGTCGGGTGAAAATTCTCTGTAGGTTTGTCACCACGAGCGACATCTTTTAATTTACGATTAGCATTTAGTAATCTCCTAATAATTAGTATTATTAGTCATGTGATCCATTGTTAATAATACAATATAATTAGTGCAGCTTTATGTGTAAATGTTAGTTAAAAAGATTCAAGAAAAATGTCCAAAAACCTTGACTGACTTATTAAAGAGCAGTACAGCAGTAGCAGCAGTGCATTTCTCTACACTTCCGGAACATGACCCCCCAGGAGTGGAGCAACAGTGCATTAATAGCCACGTGTTTGTTAAAGTCAGCAGCATTTAGCTTAAAGGTTTAGTTTAAAAGCAAGGTTGACCTGTGAACAGTGGCCTAGCATCACTCAGGGTAGCAGCAACACTGCTGTTATTGATCATGACATTTTCATTTGGCAGTTAGTGCCAAGCTATAGAGGTCCAGACACATGCCCTCTGGAACCTGATCAATAACTAGTTTAATTGTTTGTTTTACTTATTTTCACATTTAAAAACTTTATATAGCACTTTTCAAATAGGGGGAAATGGGAGGAAGATAAGAGACAAAACACAATATAAAAATCAAGCAGAATTAAGTGTGCAACAAACATAATAAAAGGTATAAAATCAATCATGAGAAAACAGATTTAAGGGTGTGCACAGATTTGGCTTCTCTGAGACTTTTGCAGGAGGCTGTTCAGTGTCACAGAGCAACAATATGAAAAGTACAACAACCTTCAGTTCTCAGCTTAAACATAAAAAGAAAAGTTAAAAACGAAACAGCAGTGAGATGACAGAAACCCCGATAGCAGGGCCCCTTAGCTGAGGCACAAACAGGGAAGTCACATGCAAAAATATGGCCGTCCTGAGCCACAATCAAGGTGAAGTCCAACACTGAAGCTTGTTAACTAACTCTTTTAGTATCAGAAGGATGTAAAAATAAATGACATGCATTATGTGTGTGTGTGTGTGTGTGTGTGTGTGTGTGTGTGTGTGTGTGTGTGTGTGTGTGTGTTCCAAGTTTGAATCTCATTATAGTTGTCAGGCAGGCTTCAGCACAATGGAGATGTAAATCACAGCTCAGGCAGGTCAAGGTAAGATTGATTCAGTCAAGGCGGATGTGGATCTCCATCACAGTACAAAGGCACAGAGATAAGAAACACTATTGGCTGTACAGAGTTTGCCATTTGCTGATGTGGTCATGACTGAGCGGCAGTCTGGAATCCTAATCTGGGCAGTTCATGAGAAATACATGCTTTGACTGCTGGCATTAAAATACATGCTGGAGGACAGGATGGTTTATTGTGAGACAGATGTAAAGAGCTCGGTGTCTCACAATAATCTGACAGCTGTACAGACATGCTGTCCCACAGAGGGCGTGCAGCCATCTCTGATGTGACAAGCACACCTGTGGTCTAAGGAGGTGCTGCACAGACTCTTGTGTGTGTGTGTGTGTGTGTGTGTGTGTGTGTGTG